>BOPN01004006.1:25000-27500 GCA_017312705.2 Penaeus japonicus | reverse complement strand
GATTGTCTTGTGTGCGTGTGTGTGTAGGTGTGTGTGTGTGTGTGTGAGGGAAGAAAATACGAGAGGTATCTGAAAGGCGTGAAGGAAAAGCGAAGAAAAAGGATTGCGTAGCAGAATGACATCGAAAGAAGGAAGAAAATATTTCCGAAGGGAGAAGGAATTCAAGTCGAATAAAGGAAAAGAATAAGAAAAATTATTTACGAGAACAAATCTCAGAAAAGCTTACGAAATACGTTATACAGAATGCTATAAAACCCGCCAATGAAATTCACGCTATAGAGATGACTTTCTGTTTACACCGAACCGAAGACCATTCAATCATTCACACGCCATCATTACCTGACTGACCCATATCCCCATTTTGCCTATGATTCATCTCCCCCATACATTGTACGTCCAGTTTAACCCATTTATCCCCCATACATCGTGCCTAGAGCATCAACCATCTTTCATCTTTCCAATACGTTGTATCTGCACCTTAATTCCTTCTCTGACTCTCCCATACATTTTACTTCCGGCGAAACCCCTCCCTCATTCACCCATGCATTGCAGTTCCGGTTTTTCCTTCCTCCCTTTCACCACCTTCTTCCCCATACGTTATACTCCTGTTCCTCCTCCTCTTCCCCATCTCCCCTGCCAAGTGTTTCCTCGTGTTTCTCTTTTCATTCCTCTTGTCTGACGCCCATTTGCCTCGCGCCATAACTCTAGCAATGCTCAGCGCAACGCACACACACATACCTCATCTCTCCCCCTTCTGCATTCTCACGCCCGTATCTCATACTTTGACGTGTAACGATATATGTATCATCTTCAATTTCGTACCTCTCGTGTCTTGCTCTGTGTGTCAGCTGAAATTCCGTGTGTTCGATGCATCTCGCGCTATGTATCCTTCCCTATTTCTAACATCGCCCCAGATCCGTCTCTCCGCTCGAGCGTTGCAACCGTTGCCATATATATGTATCATCAAGCATCTCGTACATCCGTGAGATCCAGATCTTATTTCGCGTGTCATCGGCCCTTTTATACTCCCAACGTATTCATTCTCTCCCATTATAGATCTCATCATAGATTCTAAACCTTCATAAACCTCATATCCCATCACAAACCTCAAAAGATACGTCTGCCTTTTCCTCGCAGCCTCTCACTCGTCTCTCTCATCTTCATTTGCTTCCATGACGCACCCCCCCCCCCCCTTCTCCCTTTCTACCCCTTCCCATCCCCTCCCCTACCCACTCTTCCCACGTCCGCCCCCCCTCCTTCCTTCCTCCCTTCCCCTCCTCTCCCCTTTTCGCCTTACCCCCTCCCCTCCCCTTCTTCCTTTCTACCCCGTCCCGTCCCCTCCCCCACCCCCCCTTCCCACACACCCCTTCCTTCCTTCCTCCCTTCTCCTCCTCTCCCTTTTTCGCCTTACCCCCTCCCATCCCCTTCCTCCGGTCTTCGTTTCCTTCCTCCCATCATTACCCCAACCACCAGTGCTCCATACCCCACCTCCCACCCTTTATACTCCCTCTACTTCCATCCCACCCCATCCCCCACCAAAAATACTTCCCCAACACCCTATGCCCCCCCCCCCCTCTCCCCATTCACTGTTCCATACCACCCCCCTTTTCCCCTCAACACCCCATGTCCTTTTGCCCCTCTCCCCTTCCCCTCCATGTTTCATACCCTCCCCCTCCCTATTCCATGTTTCATACCCTCTCCCTCCCTCTATCTTCTTCTATCCCATCCCGTCCCATCACCCACCCACCCTACCCCAACTCCCCACTCCCCTTAACCCCCCCCCCCCTCCCCCTCCACCCCACCCCCCCCTCCCCCTCCACCCCACCCTACTTATAGTCGACAGATCGGATATGTCACGCGACAGAAAGAGCTACTTCGCTTCACGAGGAAATAAGATCGCTGGGTCGGGAACCCGCGGCGAATCATCCCGACATGTGTCAGGCGGGGTTAAGAGGTATCAGTCACTCGCTTGCGGCGCTGCAGAGGGAGCTAGTGGGTGGGTGGGGTGCGGTGGGGTGGTGGTGGGGTATGTGATTTTGGTATGATGGGTTTGTGTATTGTTATGTGGGGTGGGGTGGGGAGGGGTGGTGGTGGGGTATGGGATTTTGGTATGATGTGTTTGTGTGTTGTTATGTGGGGTGGGGTGGGGAGGGGTGGAGGTGGGGTATGTGATCTTGGTATGATGTGTTTGTGTGTTGTTATGTTTACGTGATGTGTAACTTCACGCTATTGCTGTATTTGATATTCTGCAATAACGATAACACAGATAAAAACAATGATCATAATGATAAAATGGTAATGATTACAATGATGAACTGAAAATAAGAAATAATGTTTGTTGTAGCCATAAAAAAACAGCGATTTATATAACAACTTTTTTCCACAAACGATTTCAGTTTTTTTGTCTGCGTTTTTCCAAAAGACCATAAACAGCATTAATTAGAGCAATATGCTTTATGAATTTACTATTCATAATAAATGTTAAAGTTTCAAGCAGAAA
>BOPN01004006.1:7500-10000 GCA_017312705.2 Penaeus japonicus | reverse complement strand
CAGATAAAACTGTACCACAGGTAAGATCCTAACATTTAAAGTTTTGTTGCTGTTTTATTTTGTCTTTCTTTCTTTCTCTCTCTCTCTGATTTATTGATATAATTCCAATAAGTATCAAGAAATAAATTGCTTTTTCATTGCCTTTTATTGCTATCATTATTATCCTTTTTTATTATTATCATTATTATAACTATTTCATCATATTTGTGTTAATTATGATTTTATCATTATCAGTGTTTTACACTTTCATAATTATTATTATAATATCATTGTTATCATTATAATTATGCTATCATTATCATTAATCTTATTATTATCCTCATCATTATAAATGCCATTATCACCATCATTATATTGAGTATTGTTATTATTTTTAGTATTATGATCATGATCATTATTATTATCATCATTACTAATAGTATGATAAGTGTTGTTACAATCATTATTATCCTCATTATCATTATAATCATCATTTAGCTTGTTTGACTCTGGAAGTTTTTATTGGAGTTGATTTGTTTTGCTTGTTTTGTTTTAGGAACCTGTTTAATAGTCTATTATGCCAATTTAGTATCAACATGTAGCCCGTTGCTTTCCTCATTGCTATGTTGCTTTTACGATCCTTGGCCTTCGTGCACAGAGTAATGAACTGGCCTTGCAACATCCATTGTAAACTCAACGTGCAAACAGCTGATTGGTAGACTGCCCGAGTTTGATGGATGTGGCAGCTGATCGTTAGAGTTTATTGCAAGTTTGATAGGTATTACAATGCTTTATACGCGTTCAAGATTTTGACAACACCCTTTTTTTTCTTTCTTTCTTTTTTTCTGCGATAGGTAAGCTGACACTGTAATGTCGCGGTGAAGTGTGTTGAGGGAGATTTTTTAAATTTTCTATAAGGTTTTATGTTTATTTATTTATTTATTTCAATTGGCATTTGTTAGATGTATAATATATAGTCTGAACTGCTACCACTGGGGTCTGTCAGAGAACTCTAAGATGAGTCATCTTTCTCTCTCTCCCTCTTTTTTTCCTCTCTCTCTCTCTCTCCTCCCTTTCCTTTCGTCTTTTTCTTTCTCTCTCCCTCTCTTTGTCTCTCCTCTCCCTTTCCCTTTCTCTCTTGCTCTTCTCTCCCCCCCCCCCCCTCTCTCTCACTTTTCTGTCTCTTTCTCTCCCCCTCTCCCTCTCTCTGTCTCTTTCTCTCATGTGTGTGTGTGTGTCTGTGTGTGTGTGTACACACACACACATCTCTCTCTCTCTCTCTCTCTCTCTCTATATATATATATATATATATATATATATATATATATATATATATATATATATATATATATATATATCCACCTATCTCTATCGTGACAGATAGAGATATATTTAAATATACATATGTGTCAACATAAACGTATAAATTCTAACGAATCTTTCAACACTTTTCAGGTCGTAAAGGTCAGAGAAGTGATTACAGTCAGCCTCGATAAAAAAAAAGACTTTTAAAAGTGAAAATGACATCCGATGTCAGGATCAATAAGCCTACTGGAAAATATCACCAAGTAATTAACCCCAAGAGAAGTCTTGATGAGGAAACGGTGGTAATTTTTATAAAGAGCGGCCATCGTTAAGCGGAAAAGGTGGCCCGCCAGACATTAATTCTGGGAAAAGGATGAGATGAACCAGATGTTGTCATAATCCAAGCGTGGAGTCGAACTTACGGCCAGACGTCGTGCGCGCCTCGCTTCGCACGGGCGTGAAAAGAGGCGGGCGCTGTCAATGGTACATTAGTTAGATTGTACGCTAACTACGTGGTACATTACCATCACCTCCTCTACCGACGTTATCTAATCAATTAAGCGATAATCGATTAAGATCTATCCCAGCCCTGAATTAGAATATCATAATGAATTCATTAATCTATAATCTGTATTCGATAAATCCATAACATCTTGTCGTAGATTTCATTCACTTCGAATAGATGTTGAGGCTTTTCACTCTGTGCTTCATCCTTGGTCGTTCTCGTTTGTAGATAGTCCGTGTCTGGGTTTGTTTTGATGTTTTGATGTCGTTTTAATGCACGCCTTATGTGGCCGAGGGCATTATCGTCAAATTATTTTCTTCAAGAAATCTAGGAAAGTTTGATATTCCAGAAAGTGTTGTTCGTTGAAATGTCTTACACTGTTTTCATGAATTGTGGCTGAAAGCCGTCTGTGGAGTTAAAGGATTTAGTTTAGTTTAAGAGTTAAGATATTGTCGTTTGGGGGAATGTAAATAATTATGGAAATAGTGATAAAGAAAACAGTAGCAGCAGTAACAATAAGGATAATAAATAAATTATCTCATAAAATCGTTTTTACAAAATCAGAGTCTTCATTTTCACCTTACAAAATTGACATCAACACATCTAGTACAATGAGATATAGATGATATATGATATGTATTGATCTTACATGAATCTTTAGATTAATATCTTTGTGTAACGTAAGGAATAGTGTATATGATCGTAACAGTA
>BOPN01004005.1:124270-131770 GCA_017312705.2 Penaeus japonicus | reverse complement strand
CCAGCTAGGACTGATTTATTTACCTTGGATTTATCACTGCTTGTTTATCTGTATGTTGCAAAAGTTTGTTTATTTATAAGACCTATTCGTTGGTCTTTTTTTTCAAACATTGTTTTCACTGATATTTATGTTCAGTTCATTCCTTTAGTTTTAAGGTTGGTGCAATAACTTGTGACTTTATTTCTATTTCAAGTTCCTCCCTCTCACTAGGCAGGTTTGGTGGTAAAGAAGTGTTTTCCACACAATTCCGATCCCTGAGCTAGTACTGGAGAACACAACCAGGCTTCCACTAGACGGTGGGCTGAGGACGTTTAACAATAAGACCGTATTTTCTCTTAGCTATTGGGATTAGGTTGATACAATTGTTAATGGACTGGTAGTCCCTATTGACGGGCTTTAGCCCAGGGTTCGGACCTGGTCCGACATCCAAGTATGATAGATTACCCGGCTACCCTTCCTCCTCCCCAAGGAGGAGGAGCGACTCCCAACTTTCCTAAGACCAATTTGACCTCTGAAAGAACCTCGACTAATGACCGACCCAGAAAACCAAGTATTGATATCCCTCCAGAGAATGCAAGATGTGTGAACATTTAATGCATGAATGAAAATCAATCTCTGCAGAATGTCAACCCCTTTATCATTAAGAAGGTCCTTGATGGTCAAGTGGAAGGCGGGTTTGATTTTGTCCGAAAATTGCGAGATGGTAGCCTCCTTGTTCAATAAAGTGCAGTTTAAATCTCGGTTTAAGGATTTGCTTAAACTGACGCAAAATCACGACCTCAAAGTAAAAGTATCTATTCCTGTTGTCCCAAACAGGAATATATATATATTCTTTCATAGAGATTTGATTTGATGACAGCGGATGAAAGGGAAATTCTTAAGGCCATGAAAGACCAAAGCGTAGTAGACGTAAATTGCATGATCAAGGAGGATGGGAATGTGTAACTTAAAGCCGGATTGTGCTTCTCGACCTTTTCAACACTAAACAATTTTAATACTGCTGAAGTCGGATATGAGGTCTCTCAAGTAGGACCTGATATCAAAAAAACAATGCTCTCTAATATATGCCAAAATTTTGAACACACCTCAGTAACATGCATTGATATAGATTCTGATAAATTCGCTTGTGGTAAATGTGTTACAGCTTATAATACCACTGCCTGCACTGAAAACACACTCAAGTGTGCTAATTGTGGAGGTACCCGTCAGTCAGGCTCTGCTGAAAGCAGTAGCCTGAAAAGAGGAGACTGAGATATTGGTTACCGCGAGGCCAAGAGGAAAGTTGATGGTTTGGCAAGCCTACTCAATACTTTTTGCGCTTCAACAGTAGCTAAAAATGTTTCCAATGTAAGCAGTGTTAGTCAGCAGGTAAAGAAAAAAATCCGAACTAAAGAAAACCAATGAATCAGATAAAAGTATTGAATATAACAAAAGGGAAACTGCTGAATCGACCCAGCAAAAACATCATCATAAGGAGGAAGATACCAAATCACAATCCGGATCACACCTAGTCCAGGCAGCCCCCGCTAGGACTTCGGCTGGTTTTTGGTTATTTGTTAGAGCAGCTCATCTTCCACCGGGCGTCTCCCTTGCAGTGGAGAGCAAGCCATGGAGGCTACTGTCTCCAAGAGTTCCCGAGAGAGGCCCCGGGAAGCGAAAGAGAGGAGGAAGCGCCTCCCTCTCAAAAAAGAAAGAAAATTAAAACTGGTGGACACGGTACCTCCAAACTCCATAAAACGTTATCCACGCGTTTACTATTATACGATGGAACTGTCGAAGTCTTAGATCAAAAATAAATTCCTTCCCAATATCATAGTTCTCCAAGAAAGTAATTTAAACGACCAAATCTTTGCCAAGGTCGCATCGCTGAGGAACTATCATTTACGTAGAAAAGGCAAAGAGGGAAAGGGTCTCCAGTGAGGTTTTAAGTTTTCCATAAGAAATAGTATTTGCGTGGTTTTTACCCATAGGAGAAAGCCCAACATCGGGCTAACTCTAGATGATCAGCCAATACCTATTCAAAATTCTGCTAAATTCCACGGTCTACATTTTGATAGTAGACTAAATTAGAAAGACCACACTGGTCAGTTAAATAATAAATGTTAAAAGGCATTTAATTGATTAAAGTGCCTTTCTGGACACGAATGGGGAGCTGATAGAAATCTTTACTAATGCTATATAAATCCTTGATCAGGTCTAACGTAGATTATGGGTCAGTCGTGTATGGCTCAGCAACGAGCTCAACTCTGAAAGGATTGAATGCTGTGCAGATTGCTTGTTTGTGTGTGTATTGGAGTCCTAAAGTGCACTCGCACCGAGCGCCTACAGGTAAAGTCGGGAGTACCTCCCCTCCGTCTCAGACGCGGCCAGCTTTTGCAGACGTATGCCGCCATAATAACCAGAGAAGCGAGTCACCCTAATGGGAATGCTTTGCTTCGGCATTTGCGGCCGGAGGGCCGTGGTGTTAGGCCTCTGGCGGGGTCGAAGCACCTTAACGGGAATGCTTTGTTTCGACATTCTTTGCCCGAAGGCCCTTTTGCATTAGACTCCAAGATCTCATTGATAAAGTCGGTATGGATCTCTCCACCATCGATATCCTGTCTCATTCAAACATTGCGCCGTGGGACCACCCCCCTTTTCCATCGTGGTATTTTGAGCTGAGGCGAAGTACGCCAGCGGTTCAGAGAGATCCTTATCAAACATCTTTCTTTTTTCCATCTCTATACTGTCTTTTATGTCGACGGCTCCAAGACAGATGAGTGTGTGGGTGCGGGTGTATGGTCGACTGAATGCCAAGTATATATATATATATATATATATATATATATATATATATATATATATATATATATATATATATATAGACTGCAGAATCATACATCGATCTTTCTTGCTGAACATTTTGCTATAGATAAAGCTTTAGATTTTCCCTATCGACGACCCACGATAGAATAGTCATATTTTCAGACTCGTTAAGTTCACTTAAAGTCATTAAATCCTTAGAAACAACCACAAATGAATTACAGGGTATATCACGCGTAAGCTACATAGTGCCAACAAATCAATCCAGCTAACATGGGTACCTGGGCACTCGGGTATCTATGGCAATGAACAGGCTGACAACTGGTGATCTGGACCCTAGTATAGTCCGCAAGGATCTCGGCGTTTTGTTCCTTTTAAAAGCAAAAAGTCATCTCCTGTGGCAAAGTGAGTGGACCAACCAATAAAATCAATAAAAACAAAATAGAAATAGAACCGTGGGACACAGCCCACAGGAAAAATAGAAGGGAGGGGGTGGTACTGGCCCACATTCCCCACACACCTCACTCCCTATATTGAAAAGAATTTCCCTCCAACAGAAACCTTTCCATAAACCATCTCCTACTATCATGCCATTAACAAACCAGCGACAAAAAAATAACTATCTGTATATCAAAAATGTGGGAATACAATATCCCAAACCTTAATACTGGACAATGAAAGACTTATCCATAATCACTTTCTAAAGGATATATAACATTATGACCTTTTCTAAATTAATTAATAATATAAAATGGAACCATTGGCTTAATGTCCTAGCTAGGTAGACAGGTATTTGAGTTATAAAGTTATGGCAATGCTGAGCTTCGTATTCAACGTTAAACACCACCAATCGATAAAAAGTATTAAATGCTCAATTGCGTCAAATTAACTGAATTTTTTCTTTAGTCTCTAAGTATCACAAACCGCAAGTTCATTTAGTCAATTAACCAATTTATAAAAAAGTCTGCCAGCTTAGTCCCACATCCAGGAGCCAACTAATATATACTCGGAGACACAAAAGATTAGTTCGCTTTACAATAACTTTGTAAGAGATGTTTTCTTATCACAATTTTTAGTTAATTGTACTTAGCAACATGAAGAATGAATAAATCCAATGTGCCTTCTTGAAGCACAAGTAAACATATGGGGCTTTGATAGTAAAACCTCTTAGTTAGTTATGAGGTGTTTGAACTAAACAGTAAATGCGCAAGTTCAATACCTTCGTCAAAAATGATAAGTAAAACAAAGAGTACAATAAAAGTATTTTTATTTTGTAAGAAGCCAAATCAAAATGTACATAGGAGCAACAGGTAGTCCCTATGCACCGTGTTCCTCCCAACATTTGTACAGTAATATGAAACCCTACCACACTCATCAAATTCTTAATGACAATTCTCTCCTAGTTAAGATGATCACTTCCCAAAGTTGGGTCGAGGGGGGGGGGGGGGGTGCTACAGCCACGAGTACTTCCTTGACCAGTTCTCTTGTAATATAAATACGAAATGCTTTAGTTAGACAATCACAGCTAGTTCTACGATAGTAAAGGGTCACATAGACCAATCACGGGTAACATATACCTTGGGCTATAAGTGAGCAATCACAAATGATAAACAAGTTTCTAGCCCCCAACACAACACTAGGGATGACAATAATAGCCCTAGCCCATAATAACCCGCCTTAAACCCATGGTTTAAATGACTGGCCAACCCCATCACACCCATTTATGCTGTCGAGTCGGTGTCTTGTACCTGCTAGCAAATTTGAGTCTTATATCAATTTCATTTGGACAGAATTTGCTTCTTTCATGCATCCCAAAGGTAAGAGTGAAATTTTACTACAAAATTGCATATGAACAGGATATGTTTTTTTTTTTCTCCCAGTATTCCAGTGCAAAACTGTTATTGAGAAACTTGGTACATGCTGATAACATCATCTAAAATTATAAAAATCATGTAAAATCATCAATGACTGAGGTATTTTCAACATAAAAAATAACACATCTTAAAACAGATTGTACAACTCTTAAGGTAACATGAAATAATTGGACAATTTACGGTCCATTCAGCAAAAGACATCCGATAAATTTCCCATTCTGTTCAGGAGACTGGACTTGCAACTATAAACAATTCTATTAACTTCAACATTCTTGAAAATGCTACAGAGAAAAGATTATTTTTTTAAATTTTAGGTGTGAGGCAACAGAAGTCAAAGTTAAAGGCTTTAAATAAATACAACTAGGAATGGATGAAAGATGACATAGAAAATAAATTTGTACATAACTTTAGTGACTTATCAGAACCAGGTAGCAGTGTGCATTGTGAATCATTTCGTGTATGAATAACTTCTTGTCATTTATTGTCTTGAAATATGGTACTGATGAAGTAGGACTGCTTTGCTGGACTATATATGCATTTCTTGTAAAACTATAAAACCCTGGTCTCAGTTACATAAACCCCTAATCAGTTTTTGAATTTAAAATTACCCCAACTGATGCAAAAGGGTAAAACTTTAAATTTCTTTGGTACAAGTTTTTAGGTTAAATTAAAATACAAAGAAACAGCAAGTTACTCAGCTTTAGTAGACTTCAATTAATGAAAACACTGTATAATTATTTGACTTAACATTTTAAAAATATAAAACCCAATATTTAGCATGTGAATATGGAAAAATATGACATAATATATCACACAAATCTGCATGAACAGTTCTAGAAATAAATACTACTTGGAAGTGATATTTTCTATTAAAAATGTTTCACTAAAACCACACTATATGAGTGCATACTATATAATGAAAGAACATTCTGAATCTTCTTAGCCTCATAATATCTGAACAAGACAACAGAAAAAAATTCACCTTGACTGCTGAAATTGTCTTTTTCACAGTAATCTCATGACATTCTGGCTAAATATAATGAAAGGTGTTGTCACAATCAAGGTTTCCATCCAAATGTATGTTATGAGTCAAAACAATCTAGCAGAATTATGGAATGATCTCTTATGAATGGAATGACATCAGAATGACTTCTATCGTTCTTATTCACCTCTAATCATCTCCCAATAAAAAAAATCTTTCCTTTTTGCTTTACAGGATTTTTGTCATCTTCTGTTTCTTTGTTTCTTTCTTTACCTCTAGTTGAACATCAATTCCATTTATTCCCCCATAAACCAATACTATCATATCTGTATAATAAGCAGCACAATTTTTCCCCCAAATTTGTATCAACATCCGTATTGTAGTGTCTGCCTGCCTCTCCCAGTGAGAAACATCTGGTAGAGGGGCAAGCAGGCAATCAATCACACCTGAGTTTGCTGACTCTATCACAGGCTGGCCAGAACAATATTTATATTAACATGGACTCCACAGCAGCATGATCACAGTATATACAAATGATGATTATGAACACAAAACCAGTTACACATGGGTCAATCACTAAGCACTCTCTCTTTCTCTCTCTCTCTCTCCTACACACACACACACACACAATTTTTTTTAAAAATCCCCCGACAATACAGTAGATAACATGGCCTTGACCCATCATAAGCTAACATGCAATATGTGATATCCTTCAGTTCTGGCTGGGCATGACATGATAAGATTTGATGTTAAATCCTAATACAATAGGATAAGATTCGTTTTCACTCAGTATCTTGACATTTTTCTCAGAAAAAAAAAGAAAAAGAAAAAAGAAACTATGTATGCCATCAGCCTGAAGTTATTACACACTGCAGTTAACGCCCATCTCTGTAACAACTTTGACAGAATTTTAACACTGTACTGGAAATAATGTACATGAATGTAAACAAGACCTTTTGTTATCTATGTTCTTAACTCTCAATTATACTGTACTAAGTGTACCTAACTGCAGCATCTTCATTGCAGACCTCTCAATCCTACCTGAGCATAACAGCACGATGCTTATTTCTTGTGAGAAGGCTATCAGTGTGAACACTTATGGGAGGTATGTATTTCAACATTCTGCATACTGGTGACTCACCTACACAGAGCACTCAACACATTGCAACAAAGTCCAATTACATTCGTAATGAAAGACACCAATTTGTTACCAATTATCTATAAAAATAAGGTAATCAACACAATTCACAACATCACAAGCACAATGCCTGTCCACTAGTACTGGAGGTTGATGCATGTCTGATCTTGAATATTATCACATGAGACAAAACCACTTCACCTTATGATTCTGAGACTTTTCAGATTCATTATTGGAATTTTAGCAATGAAATTTGCTTAGGTCTTTTCCAATCACTTTTATCACCATCTCACACCTATTTTGTGTAGCCAACATCTAAGTAACATGCATCATCACAGAAGTTCTGGGACAACACAACCCGAAGTCAGTTTCTTCACTTCAATTTTTTTTCTTCAATTTAGTCTATGCAAATTATAAAAGGAAAATCACTTTTGGATACCAATGTCAGGTTTAGTCCAATCTATATGATCAAATCCGTTTGAAATTATTGCCAACCTCTTTTCCATCACTCTTCATCTGCTTTCAAAAAGTCATTATTCCAAACTATTTTTTGTACTTCCTGGTCACTTTCTCCACAATGATAAGTTCTGTACAACCATGCTCATGTATATACTTTATAAAGTCACTTGATCACAATATTCATTATTCCAGACCAATGGAATGTCTTTAAAGGTTCTTACAAATTTCACCATCAAACATGGGAA
>BOPN01004005.1:109270-111770 GCA_017312705.2 Penaeus japonicus | reverse complement strand
CTTTCAGCTCATGTGCTTCTTTTAATATTGCATGGTTTTCAGCCTGCTTATCCTTAACAATTGATAATTTATCTTTTGGAATTACCGGAGATAATGAAACAGTGCCAGGCATGCCTGGTGCTGACCTAGATAAATCAGTTGGACCCTTGTCTCCCTCTCTTATTCCAGGATTTAATTCTTTACCTTCAGGTTCCTTGTATATTTGAGGGTCTCTTAAATAAGGATCTGGGTAACCAGGATTATATAAGTAGTGAGGGGAATATAGATATTGTGGATGAATTTTGTTTAAATACTCACTGCTTACTGGTGGTAAACTATCTCTCTTGTCTTTATCACATAATTTTTCCTTTGGGTCTTTACTGTCTCCATCTTTACCTGGGGTAGTAGATGGGGGATGTTGTATAGAAGGTATTAAGAAAGGAGATGGTTGGCCATACGGACCAGGGTAATACATCCCATAGGGATAAGGTTGTGGTCCAAGAGGTAATTCTGCTTTTTTATCATCTTGTAAGTCTTTGTTATCACTATCCCCTTCTAATACTGGAGCAGTATCATTGGCATCAGATATATCAGAATAAGCTGGACTTCGAGCATCTTCTCGACTAGGTTGCTCTTCCTCTCGTGTATCCTTTGTAACTAAACCATTCACCAATTCCTTTGGCTTACCCTTTTCTGGCTCTATAAGGGTTTGCTTTACTTTAATCAAGCTAGGGGAATTACCTGGGAGGCTAGATAATGGAGTACCTTGTGGCGTTATGGGCACACTTGGAGCACCAGGTGATCCTACAGGTGCAGGACCCACCTGCCTTGGCACAGCTGTTCCTATCCTCATCATCATTTCTGGACGAACTTCGGGTCGGATTTGTCCCGGTCGGACTTGTGAAAGTCCACCAGGTATTGGTGACATGCCCAGAGCTGGAGATCCAACCTGGGGATGTTGTGGACTCACAACTCCTCCAGACCCTGTGTAAAGATATACTCCTCCCTGACTGGCTTGTGGCACACGGGATTGAATAACACTTGGTTGAGATGCTGGAGGTTGTGCAGTTGGCCCTTTGGCCATCTCTTCACTGGGACCAGGGCTTGGTGTGGATGGTGGACCGGAGTAACGTAGGACTGAAGGTTTAACAACATCCTGGGCTGTATTATCCACTGGGGTCTCAGCCACTGGTGCTGGAGAAGGTGGCCGACTTTCCTCTACTTCACTCTCTGCCCGACCTTCTGTACTGGTTGTCTCATCATCATTGGCGACATTATTATGGGCATGGCTCTGATGATATTTTAACCCGTTGATGTGTTTGTACTTCTTGTTACAATTGGGCTCAGGACATTCAATCAGTTGGGGAGAGGAAGGGTGATCTGGCCCAGGACTGGATGCACCATTTGTTGGTGTGCCACGTGAACTCGCACGAGAGCGCTTCCAGCTTTTTGGATCAGGCGTCTCAGGTTCTCTTGTCTTGCGCTTGGTCCCACCAGGTTCAGACTTAACAGGACTAGGAGGAGGATTACTTGTAGGAGTGAGATTCCCTCTGCGCCCCTTCACATTGGCATTTCGTAATTTACCGCTTCGTGTTTCCGTTACTGTGACGTCGTTGATGACAGGTGTGCCAGCAGTTGTGGTGGCAGCCCGCCCCCTCTTGCCCCGTCCCTTGGGCGTCCGAGACTCTATATCACTGGTAGGCGAGTCACAGAACCTGGCGGGAAGAGAGGGGAGAGAGGCAGGTCAGTTGACACAGAAGCCACTCACCCCACACACCACAACACTCATCCTGGACTCTCAGTGTGACAGAGACAAACTACAGATAGAGAGCAGAGTGTTGAGCTACAAAACAAACTTGTTGCTATCACATCATGCATATATTCTTTATTTTAAGAACTCAAAGTCAAGCCATTACTCTATTCTAGAAATCAATAAATGAAAAAGTTCTTATGTAAAGGAAATTGCAATCACTTGCAACCACTTTAATTCAAAAAGGAGAAAAAAAGTAGAGAGATACATAAGGCTTACAGAAGATTTTGTAGCTTCAATATGAACCTTCATAATTAACAAATATCTTCACACCCTAACCAATGCCAAGCTGTTTTGTAACTCCCCATGCAGAGGTTACCACATAACCAATCTTACCTTGGAGGAGCCCAGTCATGACGAGTACAGTCCAGGAGCGTACCCACATAAGTCTTGCCACGCCATGTTACATTCACCACTAACACCCCTGTGAAAAATATTAAGATTTAGTTTTGATACTGTTCTGGCAAGAACCATGTTCAGAGGGGTAGTGACAGGTTATAAAGAACACATTTTTAATTAAAGCTAAAAGGAAATTATCACATATAATAATTTATATATTTAAATACCTATTCATATATCTAAATATTACTATATATATATATATATATATATATATATATATCCATATGTTTACATCTTTATATCTATCCGTATATTCAAAGTTCAATATTCATATCTATATATATCTACATGTATCTATCTATAATATAT
>BOPN01004005.1:79662-82162 GCA_017312705.2 Penaeus japonicus | reverse complement strand
ATCTCGCTCTCTCTCTCTCTCTCTCTGCATATCTCTCTCTCTCTCTCTCTCTCTCTCTCTCTCTCTCTCTCTCTCTCTCTCTCTCTCTCTCTCTCTCTCTCTCTCTCTCTCTCTCTCTCTCTCTCTCTCTCTCTGCATCTCTCTCTCTCTCTCTCTCTCTCTCTCTCTCTCTCTCTCTCTCTCTCTCTCTCTCTCTCTCTCTCTCTGCATATCTCTCTCTCTCTCTGCATATCTCTCTCTCTCTCTCTCTGCATCTCTCTCTCTCTCTCTCTCTCTCTCTCTCTCTCTCTCTCTCTCTCTCTCTCTCTCTCTCTCTCTCTCTCTCTCTCTCTCTCTCTCTCTCTCTCTCTCTCTCTCTCTCTCTCTCTCTCTCTCTCTCTCTCTCTCTCTCTCTCTCTCTCTCTCTCTCTCTCTCTCTCTCTCTCTCTCTCTCTCTCTCTCTCTCTCTCTCTCTCTCTGCATCTCTCTCTCTCTCTCTCTCTGCATCTCTCTCTCTGCATATCTCTCTCTCTCTCTCTCTCTCTCTCTCTCTCTCTCTCTCTCTCTCTCTCTCTCTCTCTCTCTCTCTCTCATATCTCTCTCTCTCTGCATATCTGTCTCTCTCTCTCTCTCTCTCTCTCTCTCTCTCTCTCTCTCTCTCTCTCTCTCTCTCTCTCTCTCTCTCTCGCTCTCGCTCTCGCTCTCGCTCTCGCTCTGCATCTCCCTATCTCCCTATCTCCCTATCTCTCACTCTTTCTCTCTCCCCTTCTCTCCCCCTTTGCTTCTCACCCTGGGAATGGTAAATACAAGCATAAAAGTGGGATAGCGACTATGTACAGGTAACAACGCAAGCTGGGACTCAACCAAAGGGAGTGAAGAAACCGGATGCAACTCCCAAGGAGATAACAGCCCACTTCCTTTACGAGGCAAGGGAGGGAAGATGCTTCCTATGAGAGAGAGAGAGAGAGAGAGAGAGAGAGAGCGAGACCAAAATAAAACGAAAGGCAAAAAAACAAAAGCACAGAGAATCCTTTTCAACTTACCGGTAACTTTGTGAGAGGGTTGGGGGTGGACCTGAAAAGAAAATGCGATTTTACTTATTTCATTTCAGTAAACATGAAGCAACAATCGAAAAACATAGAGAGAGAGAGGGTGGGAGGGGGGGGGGGGGTAGAGAGAGAGAGAGAGAGAGAGAGAGAGAGAGAGAGAGAGAGAGAGAGAGAGAGAGAGAGAGAGAGAAAGGGAGAGGGTGAAAGAGAGAGGGCGAGGGAGAGGGAAAGAAAAAGGGGGAGGGAGACAAAGAAAAAGGGGGAGGGAGACAGAGAGAAAGGGAGAGGGAGAAAGAGAAAGGAAGGGAGAGTGAGATAGAGAGAGAGAGAATCCTTTTCGTTTCCCCACATAAAAAAATAATAATAATAAATAAACAACCTACAGTCTTCAAAAAAAAATCAGGAGTACTTCTTTTTCTTTTTATATATAATGATTAAAATCGAAGAGACCTCGTTGTTCTTAGGGTGAATCTATCAGATTCAATCTGGAGCCTCTTTTTTTTCTCTACTCTCTCTCCCCATCCTTCTCTTTGTATCTCACTTTTTTTACTCTCTCACTCACCCCCCCCCTTCTCTCTCTCTCTCTTTCTGTCTCTCTCTCTTTCTCTCTCTCTCTCTCTCTCTCTCTCTCTCTCTCTCTCTCTCTCTCTCTCTCTCTCTCTCTCTCTCTCTCTCTCTCTCTCTCTCTCTCTCTCTCTCTCTCTCTCTCTCTCTCTCTGCATCTCTCTCTCTCTCTCTCTCTCTCTCTCTCTCTCTCTCTCTCTCTCTCTCTCTCTCTCTCTCTCTCTCTCTCTGCATCTCTCTCTCTCTCTCTCTCTCTCTCTCTCTCTCTCTCTCTCTCTCTCTCTCTCTCTCTCTCTCTCTCTCTCTCTCTCTCTCTCTCTCTCTCTCTCTCTCTCTCTCTCTCTCTCTTTGCATCTCTCTCTCTCTCTCTCTTTGCATCTCTCTCTCTCTCTCTTTGCATCTCTCTCTCTCTCTCTCTCTCTCTCTCTCTCTCTCTCTCTCTCTCTCTCTCTCTCTCTCTCTCTCTCTCTCTCTCTCTCTCTCTCTCTCTCTCTCTCTCTCTCTCTCTCTCTCTCTCTCTCTCTCTCTCTCTCTCTCTCTCTCTCTCTCTCTCTCTCTCTCTCTCTCTCTCTCTCTCTCTCTCTCTCTCTCTCTCTGCATCTCTCTCTCTCTCTCTCTCTCTCTCTCTCTCTCTCTCTCTCTCTCTCTCTCTCTCTCTCTCTCTCTCTCTCTCTCTCTCTCTCTCTCTCTCTCTCTCTCTCTCTCTCTCTCTCTCTCTCTCTCTCTCTCTCTCTCTCTCTCTCTCTCTCTCTCTCTCTCTCTCTCTCTCTCTCTCTCTCTCTCTCTCTCTCTCTCTCTCTCTCTCTCTCTCTCTCTCTCTCTCTGCCTCTCTCTCTCTCTCTCTCTCTCTCTCTCTCTCTCTCTCTCTCTCTCTCTCTCTCTCTCTCTCTCTCTCTCTCTCTCTCTCT
>BOPN01004005.1:64662-72162 GCA_017312705.2 Penaeus japonicus | reverse complement strand
CGGAAATATCTCGCACGTAGACAAATTCCTAGAACGAGGGAGGAATATCGCCCGTATTCTCTCTGGCCTCTAGATCGACGTCACCTCACCATCTTTGACAAGTTGTAGTTCACGCGGGACATGTTATTTTGCCTGCTTATCATGTTCACATCAATGGCAGGATCGAGGTGATGCAATGCCACGTCACTGTGGGTCGTACTTCCGGTAGAGTGATAATTAAAAAAAATATATAGGGAGAGGCTAGGAGGAGGAGGAGGAGGAAGAGAAGAAAGAGAAATAGAGAGAGGGAGATAGAGAGAGAGAGAGAGAGAGAGAGAGAGAGAGAGAGAGAGAGAGAGAGAGAGAGAGAGAGAGAGAGAGAGAGAGAGAGAGAGAGAGAGAGAGAGGGGGGGGGGGGGGGGGGGAGAGGGGGGGGGAGAGGGAGAGAGAGAGAGAGAGAGAGAGAGAGAGAGAGAGAGAGAGAGAGAGAGAGAGAGAGAGAGAGAGAGAGAGAGAGAGAGAGAGAGAGAGAGAGAGAGAGAGAGAGAGAGAGAGAGAGAGAGAGAGAGAGAGAGAGAGAGAGAGAGAGAGAGAGAGAGAGAGAGAGAGAGAGAGGGGGAGGGAGAGAGAGAGGGAGGGGGGGAGGGAGAGAGAGGGGGAGGGAGGGGGGGGGAGAGAGGGGAAGAGGGGGAGGGAGAGAGAGGAAGAGAGGAAGAGGGAGAGAGAGAGAGAAGAGGGAGAGAGAGAGGGAGAGAGGGAGAGAGGGAGGAGGGAGAGGGAGGGGGAGGGGGGAGGGGGACCAAAAATTTAAAGACGTTACAGTATATATTTCCTGACTGTGGCTACATATACAATATTAAACCAGAGAAAGAGAGAGAGAGAGAGAGAGAGAGAGCAATTCAATGAAATATAATTTTAGGCTACAGAATAAGGGAAAAGGGAAAAATGAAATGACATCCCATTAATATATTTAGAATTGAACGTATATATAAGTACCGATTAGATCATATAATTATCACCGTTTAGAGGAACAGAAAAAGCAAAGACCAAGTTGAATAATTATTATAAACATTTATTTACATAGTTTCGGCAGTGTAGCGGTTAATCAGACTGGATTTCAAAATGTTTCTATATCTGGTGGAATGCCATTTCTAATACGCTTTTGGGACTTATAAGTAGAAGCCAAAGGAGGACAAAGTCTGAAGTTCCCTCCTCTGGAGAAACGCTGTTTGTGCAGTTACAAAAATATTTTGGTGATGAAATGAAGTTATGTAAGCATTTATAAGTATGGACGGTACGCTCTGTGGTCTTCAATCCTTAAATATTTTTGAATATTTTCTTTTGCAAGACTATTAGAGAATTTAATGGTGTACTGCTAACTCCGCCCCATATTGCCAAGCAGTAAGTAAGATTTGAATATACCAAGGAATAGTATAATGATAACACAGTGTTTCTGTTTAAGAGGTTACATGCTACATATTTGGGTTACTCTACCACATTTACATTGAATATGACGGTGCCAATATAAATGCTTGTTCACAATAATGCCTAAAAATGGTAGGTCTTCTTCCTCTGTGTTGTTGCTATTGATACTGATTTTAGGGAGAGAATACGAAATGCTTTGCTATACTGATTTTTTTTTCTTTTTGTTCATCCTATCCATCCATCAGGTATCATTTTTCTATCACTGAAGTATATGGTAGAGGCGTCCGCAAATAAGATATAGTTTAAAGTGTGAGAGGATCTTGGCATATCACTAATATTCAAAATTGGATAGCAGTGGCCGGAGTGGCTAGGGCAGCTCAATCGATTATGTGCAGTTTTAGGTCTATTTTGCTCGTGCATATACACATATATACATACGTATGTATGTATGTATGTATGTATGTATGTATGTATGTATGTATGTAGGTATGCATGTATGTACGTGTGTATGTATGTGTAATATATATGCATGTGCAGTATATAAGTATGTACGTATGTATGTATATATGTATGTATATATGTATATATGTATGTATGTATGTATGTATGTATGTATGTACGTATGTATGTATGTATGTATGTATGTACGTATGTATGTACGTATGTTACACATATGCAGTATGCATGTATGTGTAGTATGTATGTATGTATGTATGTGTGTGTAGTATGTATGTATGTGTGTATGTATATAACTGTGCGCGCGCGCGTGCGTGTGTGTGTGTGTGTGTGTGTGTGTGTGTGTGTGTGTGTGTGTGTGTGTGTGTGTGTGTGTGTGTGTGTGTGTGTGTGTGTGTGTGTTCGAAAATTAATATGTTAATGATATGCCGAACGATAAAGCGGACTAACTTTGACAATTAATCTTGCCAACTACACAAATGGGCTCTTATCGCCCTTGGAACAGAACTGACCAGCTAAGATCCACTTTTGAAGATTACAGCATCAAGGGATTTGATACTAAGGAAGTAGCATGGAAAAGGACAATGGAAAAAGAGTAGGCACCTAGGTAAGAAAGCACAAGCGCGTGCGCATATTCGCGATCAATACAAAGACAGACACAAACTCATATTCTACATACATATACAAAAATGCATGTTGCATACAAAGGTATCATACATATACAATGCGTGTGCGTGGGCGTGTGCGTGTGTGGGGAGGGAGGGAGGGAGGGAGGGAGGGAGGGAGGGAGGGAGGGAGGGAGGGAGAGAGGGAGAGAGAGAGAGAGAGAGAGAGAGAGAGAGAGAGAGAGAGAGAGAGAGAGAGAGAGAGAGAGAGAGAGAGAGAGAGAGAGAGAATGAGAGAGAGAGAATGAGAGAGAGAGAATGAGAGAGAGAGAATGAGAAAGAGAGAATGAGAAAGAGAGAATGAGAAAGAGAGAATGAGAAAGAGAGAGAGAATGAGAAAGAGAGAGAGAATGAGAAAGAGAGAGAGGAGAGAGATTTGCACATACATGGTCAGATAGATAGATAGATACACATCTACCCATGAATAGCTAAAGTTGAAAACTAAACAGCATATTCCTTTTGTTTTTGTGATATGGTTTTGTCGGAGCAATTAATACGCAAAGGAACATATTCATAAGAGAGTGGTGATTTAACTTATAACTGCTTTCTCCCTAAAATATAAAGCCAGGTTTTAAAGTCATCATCATCGCATTTGAATTCTTCGTTTACTCTCCTTGACGGCATTCTTGCTTCGCCGATGGAAAGAAAGACTTTACATAGTATTGGAGAACTAATGCTAATAGTTTGTCTAAAATGCTGCTTATTTTCTCTTTCAGATCTCGGTAGACATCTGTACATTACAACGAAATCTATTCAGATAAATGGTATTAGAAACTGCGGGTAATGTTGGGTGAGGGAAACGGCGAAAATAGGGCTGGTAAAGAAGAGGAAAGAAGACACATGGGGCCAAACAACAACACAAATAGGACAGGTTCGGTTAGGGGTTCTCTAAATCAATTTCAGTCGTAGCTTATGTCGAATGATAGCGCATAGCATTCTCTGAAAATGATTGGCTACGACGAACAGAGCAATGCATTCTAATTTTCGAACTTTCATAGTCAAATACTTAATCTATGAACAATGGATTGTTCGTGGCCGTTACTGCGGCACTCAAGCAAGATTGTGATTGAAAGTGGGGAAGGGGGAAAGGGGAGGGGGAGAGGGGGAGAGGGGGAGAGGGGGAGAGGGGGGAGAGGGAGAGAAGGAGAGGGGGGTAGAGGAGAAACAGAATCTCCTGAATCGACAATTGGTATGTCATTCTGAAAATACGTCAATCCGCATGAAATACAAAGGAGGTTTGCCAACAGCATGGCTGAGAGGACAGACACCTTATCATTCCCGTATGAAAAGCAAAGACCAAAAGAAATAAATGCCTTTAACATATCTCTAGACAAAACAAAAGAAGAACTTCAATCCCGCTCCCGCCCCTTCCTCCTCCCGGCCCCCGGCCCCCGGCCCCCGTCCCCCCAACCTCCGCTTCCTGTGTGCGCGCGGTGTTGCCAGGTTTGCACCCTTGGACCCACCCCTCATTCCCATCGCGGGAAAATACAGATACACGCACGTTTGTTGATAAACAGGCACGTTGGCGCGCACCCACCGGAGTTTACATAAAAAATAAGCATTCACACACAGTTAGGCCAACACAACCTATACGCATACATACATACATCAACTACAGACAGACATGGGAAAGAGAGGGTTCCCTGTCCAAACGTTCGTTGAACTATAAATGAATATTTGCAGAGCGGTACATTCAGGTCTTTTATTTACTAGTGTTATCAGAGCCCTAGCTAGTGTGTTGTGTTCACAATGGTAACACACCTCCTCTCTCCTCCTCTTTCCGAACGTCATTTATATTACAACACCAAACACAAGCAATGACTATTCATTTATTTTCGCCACTGGGACAAAATGCTATGTTCTTGCTCGTGAGGTTAAAACACACGAAAACGGATACACATACACAAAAATTCTTTATATGAAGGGATGCAAAAAATATCGCAATTCTTTGACCGAACATGTTGAGAGCCTTGCAGTTATATATTCTGCGTGAGTGGGAGTGCAAATGCACCCATTTAACTAAAATTTCTTACCCTCAACTGGGTTGCTTCCAGGTAAAAAAAAAGTGTAATGATTATAAGGAAAAAACACCGCTTCATATACACGAACAGGAAGAGAGTGAGACTAGAGAGAGCATACGCAGCCATTTGAGAGGAGGGATAAAAATCAGAATTACCTAATCTCACATATTTCTTGTTTATCTCTTGAATTACAAGAAAAAAATGAGAAAAGTGGGGAATCGTGACTCCCAATTACCTCTGTGGTCAAGTCACTATAGGGGAATAATGAAGAGAGTCGTGAACGCAGCGCTATAAGCATATATAAAGAAAAAGGGAAAGTCGACCACATCACGTAGCTGCAACGGCAATGGCATCCCATTCTTGAAATTACTTGACAGGACAAAACCTTATCCATGTATTCACATTCAAATGCATGCATATCAATGTCACTAAATAACTTCTTAGTAAAGGACACTTAATCAACACTTCTTGACCTAAAACAGTCTCAAACGCCCACTATATACCAGACCGCTAGGGGATATCGAGATAGACATGACGGCCTAAGAACATCTTTCCCAGTGTGCAGAGACAAGGGTCACTCAGGGAATAGTCGTAGCCAAGGGAGGTGGTCTTAGGAGAAGGAGAGAGAGAAGGAAGGGAGTGGGAGAGATGAGGGAAGGGAGTGGGAGAGATGAGGGAAGGGAGAGAGAGGGAGAAAAGAAGGGAAAGGGAAAGGGAGAGGGAGAGAGGAAGGAAGGGAGAGGGAGAGAGGAAGGGAAGGAAGGGAGAGGGAGAGAGAGGAAGGGAAGGAAGGGAGAGAGAGGAAGGGAAGGAAGGGAGAGGGAGAGAGAGGAAGGGAAGGAAGGGAGAGGGAGAGAGAGGAAGGGAGAGGGAGAGGGAGAGGGAGAGGGAGAGAGAGGAAGGGAGAGGGAGAGAGAGGAAGGGAGAGGGAGAGAGAGGGAGAGAGAGGGAGAGAGAGGAAGGGAGAGGGAGAGAGAGAAGGAGAGGGAGAGGGAGAGAGAGGAAGGGAGAGAGAGAGGGAGAGAGAGGGAGAGGGAGAGAGAGAGAGAGAGGGAGAGAGGAAGGGAGAGGGAGAGAGAGGAAGGGAAGGAAGGGAGAGGGAGAGAGAGGAAGGGAAGGAAGGGAGAGGGAGAGAGAGGAAGGGAAGGAAGGGAGAGGGAGAGAGAGGAAGGGAAGGAAGGGAGAGGGAGAGAGAGGAAGGGAAGGAAGGGAGAGGGAGAGAGAGGAAGGGAAGGAAGGGAGAGGGAGAGAGAGGAAGGGAAGGAAGGGAGAGGGAGAGAGAGGAAGGGAAGGAAGGGAGAGGGAGAGAGAGGAAGGGAAGGAAGGGAGAGGGAGAGAGAGGAAGGGAAGGAAGGGAGAGGGAGAGAGAGGAAGGGAAGGAAGGGAGAGGGAGAGAGAGGAAGGGAAGGAAGGGAGAGGGAGAGAGAGGAAGGGAAGGAAGGGAGAGGGAGAGAGAGGAAGGGAAGGAAGGGAGAGGGAGAGAGAGGAAGGGAAGGAAGGGAGAGGGAGAGAGAGGAAGGGAGGAGGAAGGGAGAGGGAGAGAGAGGAAGGGAGAGGGAGAGAGAGGAAGGAGAGGAGGGGAGAGGGAGAGAGAGGAAGGGAAGGGAGGGAGAGGGAGAGAGAGGAAGGGAAGGAAGGGAGAGGGAGAGAGAGGAAGGAAGGAAGGAAGGGAGAGGGAGAGAGAGGAAGGAAGGGAGAGGGAGAGAGAGGAAGGAAGGGAGAGGGAGAGAGAGGAAGGAAGGGAGAGGGAGAGAGAGGAAGGGAGTGGGAGAGGGAGAGAGAGGAAGGAAGGGAGTGGGAGAGGGAGAGAGAGGAAGGAAGGGAGAGGGAGAGAGAGGATGGAAGGGAGAGGGAGAGAGAGGAAGGAAGGGAGAGGGAGAGAGAGGAAGGAAGGGAGAGGGAGAGAGAGGAAGGAAGGGAGAGGGAGAGAGGAAGGAAGGGAGAGGGAGAGAGAGGAAGGAAGGGAGAGGGAGAGAGAGGAAGGAAGGGAGAGGGAGAGAGGAAGGGAGAGGGCTATTGATCTCGTCAGTGATACAAGTCATGGCTGTGCATACGGTTGTTAATCACGATATACGATTGATGATTCTCACCTCTACTGACTGCCCAGTGAGGAGGTTCAGATCAGCTGTTCTGTTGTGTCCAGAAAGAGAGAGCGCCAACCTGTCAGCCCCCGACTGTGCCTTCACGGGCAATAGTCCGCAGTCAATCGGTCCATCCAGAGCAAGCTGATCACGCATTCTGACAAACATTTAACATCAAAAGCGACTCGAAATTCTGCATTCAACTGAATAGTTGCAGCTTGAATACGAGGAAAAACCAGGATACCTAGCGCTCTCATACGAATGATTTAGATTGTCATCCAAAACAGATACCGTACCGCAGCCCTAACAGTTCATGAACAATAACATGCGCTTTTTTCCAGGGTGTGGCATATTCCAGTACATACAACACTCACAAGATCATGCATTATATGCTGTAGGTTAGGATGAACTGTGTCCTAGTTTCTGGGAGTGCAAAATCTGAACACAGGGCATTGTGACACATTGCCTCATACACACTAGATGCCGCGCAATTTATTCTATAAAAGAGCTGTATAAAATTCTATATAAAACAAAGATTAACATTTTTCTTCTCTGTTTTTTTATTTCAGTAAAACCTACCAATGTGTTACGAGACTTCTGTTGTAGTGCTAATGCAGAAAACGCCAAAAATCCCATATGATCACAAGCGATCGACGATCGACTTAAAACGAGAAATGAAGCAAATCGCAAGCCAAAGGAAGTGGCAGTTTTGGAAATAGGGCTAGATGATCAAAGAAGAAAGCACAGCTCATACGTTTTACTATGCTTCCGAGAAAGTGGAAACGGTTGGGTACGAGGTGATGGAGAGGCTGAAAGAGAGAGGCAGAGGAAGGGAAGCCTTCTTTCTCCTGCTTTCTCGTTCGTGGGCGGCAA
>BOPN01004005.1:47500-63717 GCA_017312705.2 Penaeus japonicus | reverse complement strand
TCTACCGAATGAACACTGAAGGTAAAGTGGAGGACATGGCTAAAATGCGCATAAAAAAGAACATTAATGTGAAATTATCTGTACTTATCTTATTCCCTTTTTTACCTACTGCTCTGCAACACCGGTTGAAAAAAGCCTTTTAATTATAAAACACGCAAACAGGTATAAACGAAAAATAAGAAAAACGTGGCGTCTATACCCACGATCAAATACTTACACGGGGAAAGAGGATCCAAACCTATTCAAAAGCACTCTGATCGTCACGCCGGGTTTTCTTGATCCCAAATCCGATCTGACGTGAGCTAGTCCTGGCCTCGACGTTTATACTGGATCCTATTAGCTCGGACCTCACAGAATGTTCGAGCAGATATGGGTTTAGATTCGCTTTCGGCTTTAATGAGCAGGAGGCGCGGATCCCCTTTCGGAGCTGATAGATATATGGAATGTGTTATCATTATCATGTTTTTTTCTTTTCCTTTTTTATCTTTGTTTTTTATTTTATTTTAGGTGATGAGGAAGGGAGAGGTCATGGGCTTGATTATTTAGATAAAGGAAGGTATTTGCTTTATTCGTAAATTTATGCTAATGTGTTTAATCAAAAAAAGAAAAATTGTTTAGTTAAACACGTGAACGAACTATCGATGTGCAAAGACAGAAATGTTTGATAGATATAAAAGACATATACTTGATAGAGTAGGCAGGTATGTAAATAGGCAGGTAGGCTGATAGACAAACATTTGGATAGAAGAGGAACAGACAAGGAGAGAAATTGATGATTAGAGTGTTTGGTTTATATGCTCACAGACAGAGGGTTTTATTATAGAAATATAACAATGTAATAAGAAAAGGGAAGACGAGAGACGAAAGAAAAAGAAAGACAGACTAAGCGAGGGAGAGAGAAAGAAAAAGAGAGTGAGAGAGAGAGAGAGAGAGAGAGAGAGAGAGAGAGAGAGAGAGAGAGAGAGAGAGAGAGAGAGAGAGAGAGAGAGAGAGAGAGAATCAGAGAGAACTAGAGTCCACTTATCACTGCACACGTAAGTTACCAGCTGATGCGCGTGGGCGGACCCAGGTCGCGGGTTGAGCAAGGGTGGGGCGACCGTCGCAACACGAGTGAAACTATGCATGGGTGTGGGGTTGCATGGGTGTGGTTGTGTTGGCTATGGGGTTGCATGGGATTGGGCGTTGCTTGTATGTTGAATCATATGTTTATAACTATTACCTCCCTATTGAGCGCACTGCGGCGAGGTGTTCTTTAAGAAACACGATGTCAGACGAGGCATGAATGAAGCTGGAATTTTAAATTTATGAATGGCATTGCGTAGAGGATGGGGGAGCAGAGGTGGGAGGGAGGGAGGGGGAGAGGAGTCATGCAAGGGAGTAGGGGGGATGGGTGACAGGGGGGTGCGAAGCTTCGCGTGATTGCATTGCATGAGTGGCAATTGCGTGTTTGGATGCAGGTTGCCGTGTGATTGGATGTAGCAATTTTTTTAACGCGAGATTTGTTGCTTGGCGAAGCAGTTACTTGAGATGAATGATGCTGGCGCGGATGATGCTGGGTGATTAAGATCCCTCTTTACATTAATGGCTCTGGTATTTTGAAACTATTTGGGGGAAGTTAGAGGACGCTTTGAGATGGCAGGACTGAAGGAGCTGAGCTGGAAAAGAGATAAATTAAAAGGCTTATTAACAAAAACAAGAAACCAAAGAAGAAAGCGAAAAGAAAAAATAGAAGAGGAAGAAAACGAAATAGACGAAGAAAAAAAAGAAAGAAAAAGAACAAGAAGAAAGTGATGTAGAATAACAAGAACAAGAAGTAGAAGAAGCAAAATAATAAGAATAAAACTAAGAAGAAAAAAGAGAAGAATAATAAGAAGAAAAAGAACAGGAAGAACAAAACAAAAACAAGGAAAAAAGGATGATGAACAAGGAAAAAAAATTCTGATAATAAAGAAATGAAAACAAAACAAAAGAATAATAATGATAAGAGGAAGAAGAAAAGAATAAAGAAGAAGAGGAAGAAGAAAAACAAATAAGAAGAAGAAGAAGAAAAAAAGAAGAAGTAAAAGCAACCAGCAAAAAAAAGACAAACTCAAAGAATGCAAACAAAGGTGAGGCGAGTGAGCCCGAGGCGCTTGAAGTGCGCGCTCGGGGGCGAAGAAAGCACTAACAGCGGAAGTGATCGAGAAAGACGTGTGGTGAAGGGCCACTCAGGGGGAGGGGGTGCGGGGAAGGGGGAGGGAGAGGAGGAGTAGGAGGGAGGGGGAGGAAGGAAGGGAAAAGGGAGAAAGGAGAGGCGTGGGGAAAGGAGAGGAGTGGGAGAGGAGGAGTGGGAGAGGAGGAGGGAATGGAGGGGGAGGAAGGAAGGGAAAAGGTGGAAAGGAGAGGAGTGGGAGAGGAGGAGTAGGAGGGAGGGGGAGGAAGGAAGGAGGAAGGGAAAAGGGGGAAGGGAGAGGAGAAGCGGGAGGAGGGAAGGGGGAAGGGAAAAGGGGGAAAGGGGGGTTGGAGAGGGGGAGGGAAGGGAGGGGGACGAGGGGAAGGGGAAAGGGAGAAGGGGGAAGGAAGATGGCAGAAGGAAAACAGGAGGAAAGAAGGTATATATATATATATATATATATATATATATATATATATATATGTTTATATATATATATATAAACATATATATATACTGTACATACATATATATATATATATATATATATATATATATATATATATATATATATATATATATATATATATATATATATATATATATATATATATATATATATATATATATATATATATATATGTGTGTGTGTAGAGAAAGAGAGAGAAAAAAGAGAGTGAGTTAGCGTCTGTGTGTGTGTGTGTGTGTGTGTGTGTGTGTGTGTGTGGAGAGTGAAAGTGAGAAAGAGAGAGAGAGAGAGAGAGAGAGAGAGAGAGAGAGAGAGAGAGAGAGAGAGAGAGAGAGAGAGAAAGAGAAAGAGAGAGTTAAAGAGAATTAGCGTGTGTGTGTGTGTATGTGCATGTGTGTGAGTGTATGTATGTGTGTGCTTGTGTGTGTGTGTGTGTGAGGATGAGAGAGAGAGAGAGAGAGAGAGAGAGAGAGAGAGAGAGAGAGAGAGAGAGAGAGAGAGAGAGAGAGAGAGAGAGAGAGAGAGAGAGAGAGAGAGAGAGAGAGAGAGAGAGAGAGAGAGAGAGAGAGAGAGAGAGAGAGAGAGAGAGAGAGAAAGAGAGAGAGAGAGATTCAACGTCTGTGCGCCGAGCGAAAGAGAGACAGAGGGCGAAGAAGAGCAAACCGAAGCAGGCCGAGAGCACAGCCGACATAGGTCAAGGAAGCACAAAAACATAAACACTGGACGAGCCCAACATCACCCTCGCTCGCTCCTAATCACATACAATAACATCACGACCAAAGCGCGTTCAAGTTCGGCGCTACGTTTACAAACAACACACGCAGCGCACTCGCCGTCTCGCAGTAACAGCTAAATAAAGAGAGACTCATTTAAGAGGAATTTCTCGCCCGATAACAGAGCTCTCCTTATGAAAAAAATGCGAGTAGGGGAAGAACGAAAAAAGAAGAAGGCCCATAAGCGTAGCAACGTGTAATTAAAGGTGACCATAAGCGTTTTCTTTTCTTTTCTTTTCTTTTTCTGTCCGTCCTGCATTTCTTTCTCTCACCCCGAAGGAAATTCCTGTGAGTAATGGCAACGGCGTGTCTGGGAGCGCCATCTGGACGGAGACCTGCAGTAGGGCGAGGATGTGTGGCTATTTCGCGCGCGTTTTGGCTATTTTTTGCTATTTTGGCGGGCGGGGCTAGCTCTCTTTTTCTTTTTCTTCTTTTTTGTCTCCCCTATTCGTGGTGAGGAAGTTATTTACCGTGCTGTTTATTCTGCCCGTTTGTCTTACATGTTTAAAGCGAAGACGAAATTCACTGCATAACTTAAACGGTTACATATAGCGAAGATAAAACTTATGCCCGATATCAAACCTCACACATCCGAAACTCGAACCCTCATGAAATATGAATGTTATATTTCTTAACAATTATCCTTCCCCTAAAAAAGAAGACAAAAACCATTAAATCTGAATAGCCATTCGATTGCTTGAGTTAGCACATCGCAGTCATGAATCCGCATGATCTACGAGGCGGATGTATAAGCGATGTTCCAATTATCTAGTTCGGTTGTGGTACCACTGAATCGACTAATCAGTGTTGCCAGCGTGATTTTATCACTTGAACACCTGCTTTGATTTTGGACTGTCGGTTCTTCACGACAAAGGGATGAAGGAAAGAGGAATAAGCGTGGAAGAGGAGAAGAAGAAGAAAAGGAAGGAGAAGAATCAGGAGAAGTAGTTGTAGAAGTGGCAGAAAAAATGAAGAAGGGAAGAACTAGAAGAAGAAATAGCAGATCGAGAAGGAGAAGATGATGATAATCAAGAAGAAGCAAAAGAAGAAGAGGAGGAAGTAGAAGGGGAAGGAGGATGAGGATGGGGATGAGGATGAGGAGGAGAGGAGGAGGAGGAGAAGGAGAAAGAGAAGATAATAATAATGTTGGAAAGGGAGAAGAAAAAAGACAAACAAACAGAGGAGGAGGAGAGAGAGAATAAGGAAGAAGAGGCGATGGTGAAGGCAAGGCACAAGAGAAGCAGTAGATCAAAACAAAGAAGAAAGAACGAATGAAGGGAAAGGCAAACAAACAATCGAAAACCCGGCGAAGAAACAAAAGAAGAAGCAAATGCGCGAGCCCCATTTCCAAACCGGAACAACTGCTCAGTGTCAGAAACAAATGACAATGAACAGGCGCAAGTGGTACTCCGCGTGTTATCAAGGTGTGAAATAACACGTGTGTGTGTGTGTATGTGTGTGTGCTTGTTTCTTGACAGTCCGTGTGCGTTTGACGGTGAATGTACTTTAGGGTCATGCAGTTGTTTACCCAAGTGTGCACTTGTGCTTGTTCGCGTGCATTTGCATGAGTTTGTATGACACATGGCATTTGTTACAGAGGCAATCTGACGAGTAGACATGCGAAAGCAAATAAACCACCAGCGATGCTCACATCTACAGAAGGAGGCAAGCAGTGGGCGTGAATGTGCGTGCGGGCGGGCATATGTTGGTGGCGGGCGGGCGAGGCTGGTGACGACCTGGTGTGTGTGTGTATGTATGTGTGAGCGTGTGTGTGTGTGTGCGTGTGTGTGAGCGGGTGCTCGCCCCTGCCGGCCACACTGGCGCCACTCTGCCGGCCCGGGACGATGCGAGACAGGTTCAACTTGCAACATTTTTTAGCCATTTATACTTTGTTGAATCGTTCCGTTATTGCCTTCTCTCGCGCTCGGCCGCCGTTCGCTACGGGTCGCCTTTCGGATGTTGCAGATACGGCGAGATGGAGGTCCGCGTGGCATCCAAGGTGGAGCAAATCCACAAAAATCGTGCGGCTCCACGGGTCGGTTAGCGCGGAAACCTGAACAGACCCAGCCAGTTTTACTGCCCAACAAACAGATACGCCGACAGAGTTCTACAGTTGCTTTTTGTGAAGCTGGAGAGATCTGGACCTGGCTCCTCCTGCTACTGCTGTGCCAGCTGCTACATCTGCTGCATCTCAAGACTGGCAACACCCTCCTGCTGACTCACACGGCGAGGGGAGGCAGGAGGGGGGGGGGGCAGGGAGCCGGGGAGGGGGCAGGGAGGAGACCGACTGACCAGGGCTTCGGAACGCACAGGAGTTATATCAACACGACGACCACCTCGAGGTGCCACGGTGTCAGGTGGCAAAAGTGCGCATTAAAGCTCGCTGAAGAGGGCAGCCTCAACACGAGCTCTTCTCCGCGGGTACCTCGCCGAGCGATCAGCAATCAGCACCAACCACGTGATCGCGCCGCCACCCCTCCCCCCACCCACCACCCGACACCTCCTCCCCTCTCCCCGCCGATTGCCTGCCTCTCATTGTACGAACTTGTTGTGACGTCGCGTTATCTCATTACAGTCCGCCCTCGTGTGTGTGTTGTCTCGCGCTCGCGCGGGCGTGGGCGCCCGAGCCATGGGGTGGAAGGGGACGGATAGGAACTGAGGTCTGTTTTTATTTATTCAATTTAGTTCATGATCGTTTTTTAACAAAAATATGTCCTTACATTCCCTCTCGTGACAGGAGCTGTAGATCCGAGAGGCTACGGAGGCAGCCAGGCTACTCCCGGGCGGGCTCCCCCGGCCGAAGCGCCCCATAATGAGGAAGGGAGAAGGAACACACGCTGAGAGCCACCGCTGTCGATCCCGCTGAGAGATAACCTCCGTGACCCTTACCTGAGTCAACCAGCGTCTCCGCTTGCAATTGCGGAGCTCGTCAACAATTTACTCTGCTTGTGCTTGTTCTTGGGTGCGTTTCAGGAAGAGGAAGAAGTAGAATTTGGTTTGCCTTCCTGAATTACACGCTGTAAAATGTATATGATTACAGTGATAACGGCAGTACGTAGGGAAATATCATTCACCTTAGGAAACGACGCCACGTGGTTTCACAACTAGAGATAAAGTTTGCCGTCGACACACAATATGTGCTTAAAATCATGTGGAGACGATAACCGAAAAGTAAAGACCTAATCTAGTCTCTCAAGATGCTAGCAAGAACAACATCAACATCAACAGCAACAAATATTTCTATAATGGAGGAAGCAGACACGCTCCCTCTTCCCTGTTTTGCCTGTCTGTGACGTCATCATATCTGATCCTCCCCTATCTCTGACGTCATTCCCAATCACACCACAAGACCCGCGATTGTCGCTTGGGTGGAGCGCCTCTAGGGGTCTTATTTTTGGGTGGAGAACACTTTCGAGTGGAGCTGTTATATGACATCACTTGACCTCTCTCCTACTTAGTGATGACGTAACGTGGCGCCGCCCATCTCAGTAGTGACGCCAATAAATCCCGCCCACTTTTCGATGACGTCACCAGACGGCCCCACACCTTGAGCCTGCAGATGCTAATGAGGGCGGGGCCTGCAGTGCTCCAGCTCTCTGATTGGTCAAAGGTCATAATTTATCTGTAACCGTCTTAATCATACGTCCACCTTCGATAATCAGCCGCACGTAAAGGTGGCGTCGTGAATTACGTAAAGGAGCTGGTTGCGCGGGGTAATTAGTGCAGCGGGGAGGATGATCAGAGCTCCGGAGCTTAATTAGAGAGGCTAAGGCAATCGGAACTTTCTTTGGCTGGTCATCACTGGGCGAGGGACATTATTATCGAATGAAGTGTGAAGCGAATAATTGACAGCGGAGAGGAAAGATAAAATGAGAGAGAGGGGATGAGAGAGAGAGAGAGAGAGAGAGAGAGAGAGAGAGAGAGAGAGAGAGAGAGAGAGAGAGAGAGAGAGAATGAGAGAGGGATAGAGAGAGAGACAAAGAGGATTTTGAAATTTCAGTGATAGATCTCAAGAATTTGTTCAGTTATTATTACACAAAAAACAAAGAAAAAAAACAAACAAACACAACCAACGAGCAAGCACAAGCATAAACATAAACCAACCAAACAAACACATGCAGTAAACACATCAGGATACAGAAGGTTCACAATGAAAGCACTGCATCCCCCAAAAAAACAAAACAAAGCAACAAAAACCACGAACTACAAACACAAGCAACAAACACACTAGAAACTCCAGAGTAATGATAAGAAAGCAAACAAGCAAGCAAGCAAGAAAGAAGAATTCCGAATTTTAAACTGAACTTCAAAACAAAAAGAAGAAGAAGAAGAAAAAAAGAAGAAGCGAAAAAGCACCCTCTTAATTATACACAGAACCTCACACGTGCGAGAGATAATGACAAATCCAGATAAAGAAATGATCCTCAGATGCAAGACTGCGATCTTTTGCTTCCACTCTTGCTGATGCTTTGAGCTACTACGCTGTTTTGCTTCATTTTTTTATTCTTCGTGCTTTTTGTTTTTATCGTCTCGGTTGCAGCCTTTTTTTTTTTTTTTTTTTTTTTTTTTTTTTTTTTTTTGTTAGATAAATGGATGGTTAGATTTTCGTTTCGGTTTGGTTCTGCGCAGTTGTTTGTGGATTCATTCGCTGCAGGGAGTGTGAATGTACTTTAACTCTGCCACTGCCGTCAAGGGAATGGACGTTTATATATGATTGCACATATAAAACATGAACACACACACACACGCTAATTCTCTCTCTTCTTCTTTCTCTCTTTCTTTCTCTATTTCTCTCTCTCTCTCTCTCTCTCTCTCTCTCTCTCTCTCTCTCTCTCTCTCTCTCTCTCTCTCTCTCTCTCTCTCTCTCTCTCTCTCTTTCTCTCTCCCTCTCCCTCTCCCTCTCCCTCTCTGCATCTGTCTGACTATTCCCCCTTCCTCTTTCTCTGTCTCTCTCTTACTATCATCATTTTTATTATCATTATTATGATTATTATCACTATCATCGTTATTAGCACTATTGCCAGTATTATTATTACTGATTTTTTTGTCAGTAATGTCATAATCTCTCTCTCTCTCTCTCTCTCTCTCTCTCTCTCTCTCTCTCTCTCTCTCTCTCTCTCTCTCTCTCTCTCTCTCTCTCTCTCTCTCTCTCTCTCTCTCTCTTACACACACACCACACACGCACCATGTGTACAGTATATGTCTGCATGTAAATGTGTGTAAATGTTCATTCCTGAGATCAAAGTTCCTTTTGGAAATTGCAGTCGAAGGGGTTGGGGTTGCAGTTGAGGTTTATATCAGTGCTTACGTATGAGGTTTTAGGAGAAGGTGGGGATGTGTGTGTGTGGGGGGGGGGGGGGCGTGGGAATAAACATGGTAACCATCACTCACGTGACAGTGACGAGATTTCTGAAAGGGGATCAGTGGGGCGTAAATGAATAAAGGAAAGAGGAGGAAGAGGAGGAGGAGGAGAAGAAGAGGGAGAATGAAGCGAGAAGAAAGCGATAACAATGAAAACGAAAAAGTAATAATGATGGTAGAAACATGTGAAAAAAGGTCTAGGAAGAAGTATGAAGTCAGAAGCAAGAAAGAAGGAGGAAGTAAAGGAAGGGTATAAATGAGTGAGTAAGTATGTGAATGAGTGAGCAACTGTGAGTACGAAAGTGAGTAAGTGAGTGATTGAGTGAGCTATTGAGTGAGTTATCGAGTAAGTAAGTGAGTGATTGAATAAGTTATTGAGTGAGTAAGTGAATGAGTGAGTAGGTGAATGAGTGAGTAAGTGAGTAAGCAAGTGAATGAATGAACAACTGAGTAAGAAAGGAAATATAGTAAGTAAAGAGAGAAATAAGGAGGAAAGAAACAGTAAAAAAGTAAAAACAGTAAAACACAGTAAAAGAAAAAAAGAAAAAAAAGGAGACAGAAGAGCGTGAAGGAAGAGAAGAAAAAGGATAAGAGAATAATGACTATAAAGGAGCGAGAAAAGGAAACTGACTTCAAAAGAGAACGAAAAGGAATAAGACGAAGGAAAATAAGAAGAAAGAGGAACCAGGAAGAGAAAGTGGCAAAAATGAACGAGTCCAAATCAATAGCTAGCGTCCGCCACAATACATCTTGATTAATATCTTGACAATCTATTTTATCCAGTAACTGTGATTGGAAAGTCGTCATTCTAGATGTTTCTGTTTAGGCAGAGGAGGAAAGAGGGAAGAGAAGAGAGCAAGAAGGAGGAGAGGAGAGGAGGGAGGGGCAGTTGAGAGACGAGAGGAGGAGAGAGGAGGAGAGGAGAGAATGGGAGGAGAGAGAAGATAGGAAAAGAAGAGAGGAGGAGGAGAGAAGAGAGATGAAAGGAGGAGAGGAAAAAAGGGAGGAGGAGAGAAAAGAAAGGAGGAGAGGAGAAAAGAGAGATGGGATGAGAAAAAAGAAGAGGAGAGGAGGAGAGGAGTGGAGAAAACTGATGAGAAGAGAAGAGAGGAGTAGAGGAGAGGGGCAAGAGGAAAATAGAGAACCGATAGGAAGAGAAAAGAAGAAGAAAACAAAAGAGTAGTAGAAAAGAAGAGAAGAGAAGAGGAAAACAGAGAAGAGGAGAGAATAAAAGAAAGGAGGTGAGAGAAGAGAAGAGAAGAAAGGAGAACACAGAAGTAAGAGAGCGAGTGAAACAAGGAAAGCAATAGAAGGGAAAAAGAGATAGATAAAAAGAGCGAAACTCTCTCCCCCTTCCATTTTTCTTCCCCTGCCCCCCTCCCCGTACCCCAACTCCCCCTACCCCAACCCCCATAAAATGATAAGGGAGTAGAATGTAAACAAACAAACGAAAAGGATGAAAGAAAGAAAAAACAGGAGAAGGAAAGTGGGCGTGAAGTAGATCTCCTTAATAGCTTTTCCAAACTCTAGCGGTCTCTCCCCCCCTCCCCCATCTCCCCCCCCCTCCTATTCTCCGTATCTCCCCTACAACATCCCCCTTCCTTTTCTCCTTACCATCCCTACTCCCTACCCCCTCCCTTCCCCGTATTCCAACCCTGCCATCCCACCCCCCATGCCCTTCCATTCCAATACCCCCTCCCCCATTCCCACTCCTATTCTCCCTATTTTCCTTACCTCTTCCCCCCACCCTATCCCACCCCTATCATCCTTACCTCTCCCCCCACCCTATTCCACCCCAATCATCCCTCCCCCTCCCCTCCTCCTACTCCACCCCAATCATCCCTCCCCCTCCCCTCCCCTTCCCCTCCCCCTACTCCACCCCAATCATCCCTCCCCCCCCTCCCCTCCCCCAATTCCAGCCCCCGCCTCATGACACATGTGACGTGTAGCTACATAAAGACAAGCGGTGGGCGTGCTATGGGTGGTCCGTGCGGGCGTAGGGTTGACTGTCGGTTCAGATTCTGCAGCCGATAGTGTCATCCGCGTAAGTGTTACGATACTCCGCATTTCCTTTTCTGAAAATTCCGGTTCCTTGGAGAGGGGTGGGTATGGAGGGGAGTATGTGTATATATGTCTATATATATATATATATATATATATATATATATATATATATATATATATATATATATATATATATATATTATGAGAGAGAGAGAGAGAGAGAGAGAGAGAGAGAGAGAGAGAGAGAGAGAGAGAGAGAGAGAGAGAGAGAGAGAGAGAGAGAGAGAGAGAGAGAGAGAGAAGAGAGAGAATGAAACTATGATTTTTATGCAGATATAAATTCATAGCAATTTGAACGTACACACAGACACACGCCACATAGACACACAAACAAACTTACACACACTCAGTCATACTTATTCCTAAGAACCACAAGCACTACCCACGGCTTCGCTCCCCGGCGCATATCACTGCATAGAAAACATCCTCCCGCCGCACACAAAGCCCCGGGATGGTGTCTTCAAACGTCTGTGATTTATGCTCTGTCATGGAGGCTGTGTCATTACGTAATACTCTGCTGCCTTTACTTCTTGCTGGCGAGACCCACACCTTCACCCTTAGTCGGTAAATCCTTTATACTCCACCCTGGCGCCCCTCCTCTCTCCGTCTCTCTCTCTCTCTCTCTCTCTCTCTCTCCTTCTATCCTCTCTCAGTTTGTCTTTCTTTCCATCTCTCTATTTTCTTCCTTTCCATCTTCGCTTCTCTCTCTCCTATCCTCTCTTCATCTCTTTCCTTCTCCCTCCCTCTATTCCCTCTCTTTCCGGCTTCCTCCCCCCTCGCCTCTCTCTTTATTGTATCCATATCTTTATCCATGTGTGAATAACTTTCCTTTTCTATCGCCTTTCCATTTTACTTTCACCTCTTACCCTCGCTGACTTATTCCAACGTTCACACTGTATGTCTTCCGTCCTTACCCTCATTTTCGTCTCTCAATCTTCATCAACAACCATCACTCAGAACTTTCTCCCTCTCTCCACCACTCTTGTAACTCTCTCTCTCTCCCTCCACCACTCTTTTATCTCTCTCTCTCTCTCTCTCTCTCTCTCTCTCTCTCTCTCTCTCTCTCTCTCTCTCTCTCTCTCTCTCTCTCTCCCTCCCTCCCTCCCTCCCTCCCTCTCTCTCTCACTCTCTCGCTCTCTTCCGTCGTTCAAACGCCGATGTTCTCCGCCCTATGCTAACGACCACCAACAAATTACCTTCGTTATACAGGCTTATGAATGTTTATTTTTAAGACGCGACTCTGAGTTACCAATGAACGAATCCTGTTCCTCTCTATTCATGGTGTATTTTCTGTTGTCGTTTTAGGTGTGCGGTTATTGAACGGATCTTGGAGGGTTTATTTTTGACTGATGAATTAGCTACGGCTCTTGCACCTCGACCATTACCGACACCTTTCTAAAATTCGCCTTTCGGCAAACTCGGCTAGCCTGGCATGACCCAGCTAGCATGACCTGGTCACACTCGCCCGTGCCAGCCACGGCCTGGAGAACGTGGGTGTCAGTCACAGTTCACAGCCCGCCTGCAACGCCTAAGCTCCCACTCCCTCCCACCCCCTCTCCTGTCCCCCACCCCCTCTTCCTTGACGCCATCCGCAAGGTACCTAAACGATGCACAGGTCGCCGGCAGGTAAGTATTCCTCTGGACCGCGCTACACCCAGACTGACAAGGACTAGCCACTCCCTTCGACTGGAATTTCCCCCCCTCCTCCTCCTCCTCTTCCTTCTCAATCCCTCCTCCCTCCTTCTCCCTCTCCTCCTCCCTCCTCCTCCTCCTCCTCCTCCTCGGGCAGAAGGTTTGTTGTCTGTTTACCTCCTTTAAGAGCATGTGGATATGGTTGACACTGCCCGCGACAGGAAGGCGCCACTGGGGGAATATTTTACACACCCTCGCCTTCGCTTGCTCCCTCTCCCTTCTCCCTTCTTCGTGGTGATGCAAGAATAAACAAACATATGAAGGGATACTAATGACGACAGTCAGAATATCATAATTATATAAAAAATGAAAGGGGAACTAATTGTAAACTTGTGTGTCCGAGAAACTTTTTTCTTCTCTCTCTCTTCTCGCATGATGTGGTTTCGTTCAGCTTCTTGATTCACTTAAGGGCGACTCTTTTCACAAATCCAAGATCTGCGGACATATATCTTTTAATCTTAATACCGTGTGAAATAGTCCTTAATTTACTCTATGACAGTAAAAGAGTTCCGGTTAGCCAATCTCAGAATCTATTCGCATCCCCATTATCCCTAGCACTGCAACTTTTAGTGATGATGCAGTGGCACCATACTTACAGTGTCGACACCATAAAAGAGTCGTAAATGCTAGATAGTATACGTGGACAGCAAAACAAAATCACAGCGGGATGATTCAGCGATTTCGAACACACTTTTGTTTTTGCGTGCGTGTGATCCCGAAAACATCTCATAAAAGGTTGCGTGTGATTTTCATGACTATTGATTAGAACAGTTTATAGTCGAGCAGATAAGTGGAGAAGTTTTTTTTTTCTATTTCGAGTTTTCAATTTCCCGCCTCCAGAGAAAGCCGTTGGATCGTCGACTTGGTTTCGTAATGGCGCACGGGAGCCATGTGGTGTAAGCTAACACAGAGGTCCACCGCGTAGGTACTATTAAGTGTAGAATTAAAGTAATTTCTAAGTGAGTTATCGCACACTGATTACAAGGTCGAAAATGTTTAACAACCGTGCTAGTCCATGACTCTTCTGAGTTATAACTCGGCACATGAAAAGGGGAATAGCTGCATCAAATTACCGCGCCGTCCTTTTAACAATCGTTGCCCCGCCGTTGCACTCTGAACGACCTCACCTTCGGCCATCGGTGGAATACTGTATCTCGTCTGCATATTGCAACACGAGATCATTCAGATCCGCCGGCATCGTTTCGAGAGAGACCTCAGACCTTCCCTCGTTCCATAATGCATACACGCGGCATGCAAAAGCGCGTGCTACGGCAACATTACGGCATCTGCAGAGTTGAGGTATGCCACGATCTGTCTCCGGCATGACGAACGCACGGGCTTCGGGCATGCAAAGGTACAATAATTACAGAGCGTTTTTACAGCCGCAGATAAAAACGGACACGCCCTCTGCCGCAAGATACCCATGCGTCCACGCCGAAGAAGAATTTCGAGCCCAGGGTAACCGGCGGCGCCCTCCCCGCTGCCCCGACGGAGGCAGGACAGGACGGCTGTTGGCGGCGAAGAGCGACTTTGTGATTGCAGCTTGTGGCGCCCGGATTTAGTGGCGGCTGGGCGGGCGGGCGCGGGTTGAATTCCAATGCGACGGCTGCGGGCGAGGGACGCGGCTCTTATCCTGCTGGGAGGATACAGGACACCGCGGCGGAACTCTTGCCTTCAGGAGCTACTGCAGGTTCTCCAGCGGCGAGGCATGAGTCTATTTATGGCTGTCTGTCTGTCTCTGTCTCTCTCTCTTTTTGTCCGTCTCTCTCTCTTTTTGTCCGTCTCTCTCTCTCTCTCTCTCTCTCTCTCTCTCTCTCTCTCTCTCTCTCTCTCTCTCTCTCTCTCTCTCTCTCTCTCTCTCTCTCTCTCTCTCTCTCTCTCTCTCTCTCTCTCTCTCTCTCTCTCTCTCTCTCTCTCTCTCTCTCTCTCTCTCTCTCTCTCTCTCTCTAAAGTGTTTGAATTTGAATTTGAATTCTCTCTCTCTCTCTCTTTTTTCTCTCTCTCTCTGTCGTTCTCTCTCTCTCTCTCCTCTCTCTCTCTCTCTCTCTCTCTCTCTCTCTCTCTCTCTCTCTCTCTCTCTCTCTCTCTCCCTCTCCCTCTCCCTCTCTGCATCTGTCTGTCTATTCCCCCTTCCTCTTTCTCTGTCTCTCTCTTACTATCATCATTTTTATTATCATTATTATGATTATTATCACTATCATCGTTATTACCATTATTGCCAGTATTATTATTATTTATTTTGTTGTCAGAAGTGTCATCATCATTATCAAGATTATTGTTATTATTATCATTATTTTATCATTAACATTGTCATCATCATTATTGTTATTATTATTATTATTATTTTATCATTCTTCTTCTTCTTCTTCTTCTTCTTATTATTATTATTATTATTATTATTATTATTATTATTATTATTATTATCATCATCATCATTATTATCATTATCATCATTATTATTATTATTGTTACTATTGTTATCATTATTATCATTATCAATATCATATTGATAATCAACATTGTTTTATCGTCATTATTGGTATTGTTATAATGATTGTTATTATCATTATTATCACTATTACTATTTTCATTATTATCACTATTACTATTATCACTATCATTATTATTATTATCATTATTATCATCACTATTATCATCGCTATTGTTTTTATCATCATTACTATTATCACTATCATCATTATTATCATTATTATAATCACTGTCACCATCATCATCGTCATCGTCATCATCATCATCATCATCATCATCATCATCATCATCATTAATCATCATTAATATCATTATCATTATTATTGCTATTGTTATCATTATAATTGTCTTTATCATCATCATCATTGTTATCATCACTACTATCATCACTGTTATTATCATTATTACTATCATCATGCTATTATCATCATCATCATTAATTTTATCCCCACCATCAACATCATTGTTATTACTATTATCATTACAATCAACCAAGGCTGCCCTTACAGTGTACTCCGACATATGGCCTCCATTACTTGTAACTGTATCACTCCCACCGCGATGTCTGCTGCATATAAACTGTAATATCCGTAATGTACTTTATGATGCAATAAATCTTATTAAGAATTATGACGCATCACAAGTTGACCGCATCATCTCAGATATTTTATTACAGTCTTCAAAATAAAGGCTAAATCGCACGTAATCAAACATAATGAATGATACAAGCTTTACTCATCCTGATGCATTTACACCCTGGTTTATTCCAACGGAAAATCGTTTTGTTTTTGCTTCTCGAAGGATTTGGATGAGGGAGTAGGCGTCGAGGAATTAAGGGTAGTTAGGTGTTTATAGAATATATATACGTATGAATAAGTAAAGGAAGGAAGGAATAAGCGGATGTATATATATGAACACAGACACACAGATACAAACACACACACACACACATAAACACACACACACACACACACACACACACACACACACACACACACACACACATGTTCTCTTAAAGGGCTTGACTGCCAACAAAGGCCTGAGATATAAGGCAATACACAGAGGTCACGATAAGAACTGATATCAAACAAATTATGAACCATTAATATCCGTAAGCGGTTTGGCCAGTAGCGACTCTAGGGATTGGTCGCAGTTTCTTCACTTTATCACTGAAGAAAAAGTGAGACACAAGATAATTACGAAATAATGTAGCATG
>BOPN01004004.1:86895-89395 GCA_017312705.2 Penaeus japonicus | reverse complement strand
AAATTTGTGTAGAAAGTATTCTAAACTTGACATATTTGTGTAGAAAGTATTCTAAACTTGACATATTTGTGTAGAAAGTATTCTAAACTTCTCAAATTTGTGTAGACAGTATTCTAAACCTGACATATTTGTGCAGAAAGTATTCTAAACTTGACATATCTATGTAGAAAGTATTCTAAACTTGACATATTTGTGTAGAAAGTATTCTAAACCTGACATATTCGTGTAGAAAGTATTCTAAACTTGACATATCTGTGCAGAAAGTATTCTAAACCTGACATATTTGTGCAGAAAGTATTCTAAACTTGACATATCTGTGTAGAAAGTATTCTAAACCTGACATATTCGTGTAGAAAGTATTCTAAACTTGACATATCTGTGCAGAAAGTATTCTAAACCTGACATATTTGTGCAGAAAGTATTCTAAACTTGACATATCTGTGTAGAAAGTATTCTAAACCTGACATATTCGTGTAGAAAGTACTCTAAACTTGACATATCTGTGCAGAAAGTATTCTAAACCTGACATATTTGTGCATAAAGTATTCTAAACCTGACATATTTGTGCAGAAAATATTCTAAACCTGACATATTTGTGCAGAAAGTATTCTAAACTTGACATATTCGTGTAGAAAGTATTCTAAACTTGACATATTCATGTAGAAAGTATTCTTAACTTGACATATTCGTGTAGAAAGTATTCTAAACTTGACATATTCGTGTAGAAAGTATTCTAAACTTGACATATTCGTGTAGAAAGTATTCTAAACTTGACATATTTGTGTAGAAAGTATTCTAAACTTGACATATCTGTGTAGAAAGTATTCTAAACTTGACATATTTGTGTAGAAAGTATTCTAAACTTGACATATTTGTGTAGAAAGTATTCTAAACTTGACATATTCGTGTAGAAAGTATTCTAAACTTGACATATTTGTGTAGAAAGTATTCTAAACTTGACATATTTGTGTAGAAAGTATTCTAAACTTCTCAAATTTGTGTAGACAGTATTCTAAACCTGACATATTTGTGCAGAAAGTATTCTAAACTTGACATATTTGTGTAGAAAGTATTCTAAACTTGACATATTTGTGTAGAAAGTATTCTAAACTTGACATATTTGTGTAGAAAGTATTCTAAACTTGACATATTTGTGCAGAAAGTATTCTAAACTTGACATATTTGTGCAGAAAGTATTCTAAACTTGACATATCTGTGTAGAAAGTATTCTAAACTTGACATATTTGTGTAGACAGTATTCTAAACCTGACATATTTGTGTAGACAGTATTCTAAACCTGACATATTTGTGTAGAAAGTATTCTAAACTTGACATATTTGTGTAGACAGTATTCTAAACCTGACATATTTGTGTAGACAGTATTCTAAACCTGACATATTTGTGCAGAAAGTATTCTAAACTTGACATATTTGTGTAGAAAGTACACAAATACACAAACTTCTCAAATTTGTGTAAAAAGTATTCTAAACTTGACATTTTCGTGTAGACAGTATTCTAAACCTGACATATTTGTGTAGAAAGTATTCTAAACTTGACATATTTGTGTAGAAAGTATTCTAAACTTCTCAAATTTGTGTAGACAGTATTCTAAACCTGACATATTTGTGCAGAAAGTATTCTAAACTTCTCAAATTTGTGTAGACAGTATTCTAAACCTGACATATTTGTGCAGAAAGTATTCTAAACTTGACATATTTTCTTGTCTCCTCTGACTCAGAATGGACTCGGGTGGATAAGCTACGTCGATGGCTTTTCTGGCATCATTACGTCTCCCACAATCTGTTTGCTTGAAGTCATCGTCTTTGTTTACATTTATGGTGAGTATTCGGAGATATGTCCTTTAAAGAAATTAGTTTCGTATGATTAAAATATAGGGACACGTAACACTTTTTTTGTTCTTCGAGAAATAATGTTACAGTAAATAAGATCCACTCGGAAATAATATGTGTTATTTTAGTCTAGAATTTATTGTGTGTCATTAGGTAGACAAACTAACTATGTCCGTGTCTAGGTGTGTCTTAATGTTTATGATAAAAAAGAAAATGATGGGATGTCTGTGTTAACTAATTACGTCCATGGTTACATAGTTAACGTGCTCGATTTTCTACACGGAATGAACAGGAGTAATATCTTTTTAAACGTTGATTTCAAATTCACTTTACAGGAGCCGGTCGTCTAGCCAGGGATGTAGAGATGCTTAGTAACGTTTTTCTGTCTTACTACTGTTACTTTACCTGGATCTTCACCACACCTTTGGTTCTAGTGGTGAGTAATTACCAACAAAAGATATGGATCACCCGTTATGTGTATCTGTGGTCACTTTAAAAACGTAGCAAATATGCGGATGTGTGTGTGCATATCTAGCCATCTATCTATACCTATCTATCTATCTATCTTTCTCCCTCTCTCTCTCTCTCTCTCTCTGTCTCTATCTATCTATCTGTCTATCTTTCTCCCTCTCTCTCTCCGTCTCTATCTA
>BOPN01004004.1:74395-81895 GCA_017312705.2 Penaeus japonicus | reverse complement strand
CGAGTGACACTTATCCACGGTCGGTCTCGAGTGACACTTATCCACGGTCGGTCTCGAGTGACACTTATCCACGGTCGGTCTCGAGTGACACTTATCCACGGTCGGTCTCGAGTGACACTTATCCACGGTCGGTCTCGAGTGACACTTATCCACGGTCGGTCTCGAGTGACACTTATCCACGGTCGGTCTCGAGTGACACTTATCCAAGGTCGGTCTCGAGTGACACTTATCCACGGTCGGTCTCGAGTGACACTTATCCACGGTCTCGAGTGACACTTAACCACGGTCTTGAGTGACACTTTCGAGTGACACTTATCCACGGTCTCACCCAAGTATTAACTTCATAGAACAATGGCACATAGCAACACGCCGACTTCCGAATGTGCAGGTAGGATGTGAAAATGAAGGTGAGCCGAACTATAAATAGTGGCTTTGATTTTACCCTGTGTCAATGTCTGAGCTGTGACACACACGTAAAAAAAAAAAAAAAAAAAAAAAGTTGCTTTTTGTCTTCCCATAAAATTATTATACTTCTGTTTCAATGAGAGTAAAGAACATAATACGCAGATGTCGAGATAGTGTATTACAGTTTATGTCGACTACAATATTGAGAACTCATGACACAGTTAATCCCAAAATCTTATTGACACATAGACTCTTATATGATAAAGAATGAATGAAAAAAAACTCTAAATCTCTAAATATGTCGCGTGACTCTCTCGAAATAGATATGTCTGCTGGGCCGTTTTGTGATCCAATCAAGAAAATAAATGTCCCATATCTAACAGGTAGATATACCGTAAATCCAAATATGTGTCAACCCACCAACTCATTAGTTTTTTTTTCCATATATAATAATCTCAAACTTTAGACCTTTTATCTCCCACTTATACTTCTTTTTAGGTAATTACTTACCATCTTATATCTTCCTTCTCCCTCTCTTTCGAGAATCGCGATTCTCCACTTTCCTCTTTGTATTGTATTGTATTCTTTTTGGCCCGACTTAGGGTCAATGTCACACGCTGCACTCACCTCACTCCTTATCTGGAAAAAAAGCTTCCCTCCACAGTGTATTTACTGTAATGAATTACTGTAATAAAACCATGACAATATCACAAATATAATAATCAAAGACAAAGAAAAAAAAAGAAAAATCTATATACAATTAAAAAAAATATAGAACGCAGTATAACAAACTTGCTATCAAACAATGGCAAAATTATCAGTAAAATAATTACTTTTCTATAGGAGACAAAACTTTATGACCTCTAGATTGGTGAGATAAAATGAAAACATTGGCTTAATGACCTTGGCATAAATCCAACAAAGAAAGAAAGATTCTTAGATCTCTCTCCTTCCTTCAACAATCTGATTCTCTACTTTTCTTTTCCGTATTCGTATTCTCTCTCCTCCGTTGCAGTTTTGTGGTTTACATTTATCATCCGTCGGTTATATATTCCCTAAGACAAGATGACACTCCAGTACACGGCCATGAAGAGCAGAGTGGCCACGGGTACAACGACCAGCCGCACGAGCCTCAGGAGTCCTTCGGCTGTTACCAGCACCTTCGACCTCCTCAGGAACCCCCCCGCCGTCTTAGGTCCTACTCGGAGGACGGCCTCGGACTCGAGTCCTTCGACGACCACGTGCACGATAATGATGACGAAGAGCAAGATGGTGCAAGAGAAGAACCACACGTCGATCATTTTGATGTAGGCCGTTTGTGGCAGCGAGGAGGAAGCTTGGTTGAAGAACGTGTAGAGCACGAGGAGCGTCGTCAAGCTTACCACGAGGCGGACCTGTTGCAGATATTGCCATGAGACTGGCGTTGATGTTACTGTCTGTGGATCTGTCGTTTTGTTTTGTCTGTTTTATCTATTCGGAATGTGTCATTGTATGTTTGTTTGTCTATAGTTTTAATTCTCTATAAACAGCGGCTTCCAATTTTTTTAATCATTATTATTATTAGTTAACTTTTTTTTATTACTTCTTAATTTTTAATTTTTAGTATTTCTGAAGTAATTGAAATAATTTGAATTGACATAATGATTCATATTTGGCGGGCCGTAGTTTGCTCGTACCTGACATAAAGGGAATCTCAATAATAACTATTGATATCGAGCGAAAATTTCAACTGCGGTCTGACTCGACTTCGGGTTCAGTTTCAAACCTTGAGGAACGATCAACTTCAATAAAACACTGTCAGTTAATTATGTATGTTCGAAATTCTATTGAAACACAAAAATAAAATCCGCCATAACAGGTATTTCCTCGCGTAACCCAACAAACAATTATATCACGTACTCCCAGACGTGTGCGCACCGCAGTTTGGGAATCGCTGCTCTTATAACAAAGACATAAACACACATATATTCAACTTACCTGCAACAGTTCCACCTTGACGTATAGCGTGGAATAGCCCACCAGAAGTAACATGGAAGAAGGCATATAGACGGAGAGGACTATGAGAGTGTATCTTCGGGTCAGCGTGTACTTGATCTTAAATGAACAAGAAAAATGTTTGATAGATATCGTAATAATATCCCTTCACTCATCCTTCTAGATATCTCTCTTTCTCTCATTGATTTCCTTCCAGGTATCTATCTTTATCATTCACAAACTTCTTACCTTTTTTTTAATTATGCATTTTGTGTGGATAAGGTCTATATTAATACAACGTCAGCTGACATTTACTGAACAACGCCCTAAGTCTCCTAAGGGAAATATCACTTCGCATGATTATACCGCATTTCTACTAAACTGATCTGGAAATGTTTTTAATAAATAATTAGTAATAAATGCGGTGAATGATAAAGCATAAACTCTAAGAATTTCACTACCAAATCTATGTGAAATAAAAACTTTATCGCCATTACGTCACTATATCGAGTGCCATGACGGCGGTGGCACAAAGAGGTATGCAAAAATAATGTATTTACCTCCATTCTTGGATAACTCCATCGATATTATAGACTGCAAATTGCTACATTTGTTCCAAGTTTCGTTACTGTGTATTGCTGCCTGATATTTCTGCGTGATTGTTCTTCCTTTACACACCCATGCGTTTAACTCCCCTGTCCCGTCTTTGTGTCCAACTTCAACTTTGAAAAAAAAACAGAAAAAAAACGATTTCATTGTATGGGCAAATAAAAAGCAAAGCTAGTTTTCGTGTTGTTTTTTTTTTATTTTGAGGGGGGGGGGGAAATGGAACCTAATAATGACAAAACTAATACTGAGGGTAGGTCTACTGATGACGACTACAAATGATGATAATGATTATGAAAGTGATAATAATGTCGATGACAATGTAAGTCATAATCATTATAATGGTAAAAATGATAACACTACCTGTAATGATCAGAAGATAGATATAACAATTCACTGTTAAAAATACGCGCAGTTAACTAATAACAAAAATTCTGAGTTAGGTTGCTCCCAAGTTATTTGCATTTTAATAGCAGTTACACAGATACAGAGAGAGAGAGACAGAGAGGGGGGGAGAGAGAAAGAGAGAGAGGGGGGAGGGGGAGAAAGAGAGAGAGAGAGAGAGAGAGAGAGAGAGAGAGAGAGAGAGAGGGGGGGGAGAGAAAGATAGAGAGAGACAGAGAGAGATGGAGAGAGAGAGAGACAGACAGACAGACAGCAGACAGACAAACAGAGAAAGGAACAGAAAAAGAGACAGAGACACAGCGAAATCACACCAAACAAACAAACAAACATCCAAACTAAACACCCGAAAACAAAACATACCTTCATCTCACTCCCGCGCCCGTAGCTGCTGCTTCTGCCATCCGCCGAAAAGTTCCCGATGGTGTAGGTGGGCAGCGTACTGTCCTCACTGAAGACCACCCTCGTCCTCTCGTCACTCATACTCACGATGCTCTTACTCACCGACGAGACGCGCAGAGAGACGCTGCAGTACTGGGCGTCGAAGGGGTAGTAATACACGTTGAAGCGACAGACGAAACTCCCGCTGAAGTGTTGCACTTGGATGAGCAATGCCGCTTCGCCGCCGTACACGTTATCTGCAACGGTTTTGTTGGGCTGATGGGTGGGTTTTGGGGAGGGGGGGGGGGAGGGAGATAAGTGGGGGGAATAGGAGAGAACTGAATATTCATACATACATAGAGAGAGAGAGATGTGTATATATATTAATAAAGATATAGATAGATAGATAGATATAGATGTGTATATATATATATCAATATAGATATAGAAAGATAGATAGATACAGATATATATAGGTATGTACATATGTATAGATTTATGTATATATATATATTTTTTATACTGTGTGTGTGTACGTGCGTGTGTGTGTGTGTGTGTGTCTGTCTGTTTATGTATGTAGAAAGAGAGAGAAACAAACAAACAAACAAAAAATGAATAAGAAAATACGCGAACCAGTTCCTGACTATGCCTGCATGTATGGACTCAAGGTATTAAATCTAGTATGCATGGGTGACTCACCCATTCCAACAGTATTGAAGTCAAAGGGGAGCGTTTTGTTAAGCTTCTTGACAAAGAGCTCGTCGCTGAGCATCTTCAGCTCTCCGTCCTGAACATTCGGAAATTCCAGACGCGGTCTCCAGATGGAATCCTTCTCCTCCGAAGAAAGTTTATTGGCATGGATGTCGCCGCGGAGGTTCAGGTATCGAAGCCTAGAATCGAACCAGCTGACTGAGACGATGAATTCAAGATGGATGGCTTGCTGGACGTCTTCGATCGTCAGGATTCGCAGAAAGCTGAACTCTAGGTCGAGCGGCAGGGCATCTTCAGGATTTTCCGTGTTCTTAGGTGGCTTGAAATTCCTGTAGTTGCTAGGAACATCCAGGACGGAGCAGTGGTCTTCGTCTGTCTGGTCGGCGCAGTCATCTTTGGCATCGCATCGAGCGGCGACGTCAATGCACTGCCCACTGTCACACATGTACTCTCCCGCCTCGCAGGGGGACAGTGAAATGACGAGGTCACTGTTAACGGGCTGGTCGCAGAGGGGGCTTGTGAGCGTCCATCGGTGCTTCCCGATGGGGTACACGTTCCTCGAAGGCAGACTCAGTCGAGCAAGACTTTGGTTCGCAGCAACAGTGTCGAGAAGGTGCCAGTCTTTCCCCTCGGAGACAAGCATGTGGCCGTGGAACCCGTGAAAGAAAGGCCTCTGCGATATGTACCCGAGGACCTCGAACATCGTTTCCGTCTTCATTTCCGCGCAGATCCCGCGCATGTACAAGGGCGTATCGATGCGTTCTGCGCAGGGGACACAGGCGATGCTTTTCTCTCGACAGCCATAATCTGCCCAGACTCCTTCGCCTCCTGTCATGGCCATGCAGTTTTCCTCCCTGGAGTTGTCTGGCTGTCCAGCTGCGAAGTTGATGTCCGTTATGATTTTGGAATCAGAAAACCTCCTCCAAACGCCTTCCTCCTTTTCATCTGAGACCCCCATCCACATGTTGATTGTCCCAGCGCAGAATCCTTCTCTCCACATCGTCGCGTTTAGTTCCCTGTTTATTTCGGTATTTTCTGGAGCATAGATCTTCGTTCGAAATAAACTGCACATTCTCAGAGATTCCATGAATGTCCGCTTTTCTGGAAAAATGATAAAAGTTTCATTCTTGCTACACAGATCATGCAGAGGCTTCTTCATGCTTTCTGCACTGATTAACTCCAAACCACTTGCTGGGCCATCACTTGAAAATATGTCGCCAAGAACATTTTTCTCGCATCGAGCGATCGAAGCCACAACGTGACTTGCCAGGCCAGAACCCCAGATATTAATCTGCGTCGCGTATCCTTTAAGAATCTGGCGTTTATCCATCTTCTTGGATAACCCATCTTGTTCCTGACCAACAACCAGGGTTCCGTTAAGTGGTAAAACGCGGTTATCCACTTGAACGGGACCGCTCGCCACCTCAGCGCCATCTACATACGCCACATACTGGTTTCCAGAGACAACGTGGCAGTAATGGCGCCACCGTCGCAGAACGGTCGGTATTTCCACGTCCTCTAAGAGTCTTTGAGGGACGTTGTTGTAGCGGAAGGAGTGGCGTCCGTCCTTGATGTCTGGGAAGAAGGAATTATAAGTATTATCATCGTTATATGAGCTATCGATGCTCCTCAACAGGCTAAGAGGACATGAAAGTAAACACAACAGGGAACAACGGAAAAATACTGTTAAGAGGTACTCCGGAAAATCGTCGACTAGGTAAAAAATAAAACAAAAAAACAAAAAAAAAAAAAACACAAAAAAAAAAAAAAAAAAAAAAAAAAAAACGTTAAATATCTAAAATACTTTAAGTTTACGATACTGTCCAACTGGATTATATTGGACTATTACCACTATTACTTGTACCTTCCTCCAAGTCATCAACTTCTATTATTATTCTTTTTTTTATTCCCACTCGTCTCTTTATTGAACCATCTGTGGGCATAAAGTATGATGACGTCAGTGACTTAGATGGTGAATGAAACATTTATGAGAGAGCCAACAACGGTGACATTTGCTAGTACAAACATCATAGTCGTTATCATCATACTATCCTATCAATAAAAAAAAGCACTCACCAAGGTTGACTATTATAGAAATAACAGCGTCAATGGCAATTATTACCGTAGTAATAATTCTGATATCAGTGCTAATATTAGCAGTAAAATTATCATGAATCTTCTGATTTTTATAACTAGTAATACTACCGTTAATATTACTTATATTATTATATTATATTATATTACAGTGGTTATTGATGACAGAAATACTATTGATGAAGATATGGATATTAATGATAAGGATGATGGTAGTGGTGATGATGATGATTATTATTATTATGTGATGATGAATATTATGTGATGAATAGGAGGAGGGGAAACATATATGATGATGCTAAGAATTGAAATATGATGACAAAAACAAGTACTTCACACATAGTAAAACAGGAGAATGGAAAAAATAATGATAGTACTAATGATAATTATGATAATGATAACAATAATAATGATGATAATGATAATAATATTAGTAATGATATTGATAATGATGATGATATTAATACTACTAATAATAATAACACTATGATGATGATGATGAAGAAGACAAAGATGACGATAATGATCAACATTATCGACACAATAAAACAATAACAACAACAACAAAAAATATATATATATAATCCGAATGAACATACACATCATGAGCGCATTGGAGAAGCTGTCCGCCGTGGCGTAGGAGAACAGGACCTGGAGAGTCGTAAGAGCCGTCGGGAAGATCCTGAGGCAGATGGTGAACTCCGTGACGCTGGTGGCCACCTGCTGGAGGCTCATGTTGAACCTGAGGTAGACGTCGTCTCGAGGGGCCTCCCAGACGTCCGGCTGGAGGGAGAACACCTCCACGTCCTCATCCTCAGCCGCTGTTGAGTTTTGTAGAAGTGGTTAGTTATCATGTGCTGTTATCTTAGTAAATTATCTTAGTTGTCTTAGGCTCATGTTGAACCTGAGGTAGACGTCGTCTCGAGG
>BOPN01004004.1:56895-59395 GCA_017312705.2 Penaeus japonicus | reverse complement strand
AGAGAGAGTGAAAACGTAGAAAGACACAGACAGAGAGAGTGAAAACGAAGGAAGACACAGACAGAGAGAGTGAAAACGCAGAAAGACACAGACAGAGAGAGTGAAAACGAAGGAAGACACAGACAGAGAGAGTGAAAACGCAGAAAGACACAGACAGAGAGAGTGAAAACGTAGAAAGACACAGACAGAGAGAGTGAAAACGTAGAAAGACACAGACAGAGAGAGTGAAAACGTAGAAAGACACAGACAGAGAGACTGAAAACGAAGGGAAGACATAGACAGAGAGAGTGGCCTGAAAAGACACAGACAGAGAGAGTGAAAACGTAGAAAGACACAGACAGAGAGAGTGAAAACGTAGAAAGACACAGACAGAGAGTGGCAATGAAAGACACAGACAGAAGTAGAAAACGTAGAAAGACTTACCAGACAGAGAGAGTGAAAACGTAGAAAGGGCTACTGAACAGAGAGAGTGAAAACGTAGAAAGACACAGACAGAGAGAGTGTAAACGTAGAAAGACACAGACAGAGAGAGTGAAAACGAAGGAAGACACAGACAGAGAGAGTGAAAACGTAGAAAGACACAGACAGAGAGAGTGAAAACGCAGAAAGACACAGACAGAGAGAGTGAAAACGTAGAAAGACACAGACAGAGAGAGTGAAAACGAAGGAAGACACAGACAGAGAGAGTGAAAACGCAGAAAGACACAGACAGAGAGAGTGAAAACATAGAAAGACACAGACAGAGAGACTGAAAACTTAGAAAGACACAGACAGAGAGAGTGAAAACGCAGAAAGACACAGACAGAGAGAGTGAAAACGAAGAAAGACACAGACAGAGAGAGTGAAAACGAAGAAAGACACAGACAGAGAGAGTGAAAACGTAGAAAGACACAGACAGAGAGAGTGAAAACGTAGAAAGACACAGACAGAGAGAGTGAAAACGTAGAAAGACACAGACAGAGAGACTGAAAACGTAGAAAGACACAGACAGAGAGACTGAAAACGCAGAAAGACACAGACAGAGAGAGAGAGAGAGAGACTGATATATATATATATATATATATATATATATATATATATATATATATTTATATACGCGGGTACCAGACAATACCTCTTTGCTTCAGGCAGAGGCTGTGGCTATTTGGGAAGCCCAAAGAAAGGTTCATAATTTCCTACATACAGATTCCAGGACAGCCACTGACAGCCAGCAGCCTAGCACGCCCCTCGACAGTGTCTATTCCCAGACCATGGTTCTCACCTGATTCGGGGTAGACGCGTTATACTAAATTGGACCCCAATTGCACCCCAATTGGACCCCAATTCACATAGGTAAGAGAAGGAATGAGCTTTCTGACAGGCTGGCTGAAAAAGGCAGAGACGAACCAATGAATGCGCTGGTCGCCCTTGAAGGTCAAGAGCTGCCAAGGCGCGAGACGGCATCTGCAGGCCATGTTGGTGTCCTGCATAGGAACTCAATATGAACTACATACGTACTCATGTACGTATAAAGTGTACGCACATGTAGAAATACGCAGATAGATAAAGAGAGTGAAAACGAAGGAAGACACAGACAGAGAGAGTGAAAACGCAGAAAGACGCAGGCAGAGAGAGTGAAAACGTAGAAAGACACAGACAGAGAGAGTGAAAACGTAGAAAGACACAGACAGAGAGAGTGAAAACGCAGAAAGACACAGACAGAGAGAGTGAAAACGTAGAAAGACACAGACAGAGAGAGTGAAAACGTAGAAAGACACAGACAGAGAGAGTGAAAACGTAGAAAGACACAGACAGAGAGACTGAAAACGTAGAAAGACACAGACAGAGAGACTGAAAACGCAGAAAGACACAGACAGAGAGACTGAAAACGTAGAAAGACGCAGACAGAGAGACTGAAAACGTAGAAAGACACAGACAGAGAGACTGAAAACGTAGAAAGACACAGACAGAGAGAGTGAAAACGTAGAAAGACGCAGACAGAGAGAGTGAAAACGTAGAAAGACACAGACAGAGAGAGTGAAAACGCAGAAAGACACAGACAGAGAGAGTGAAAACGAAGAAAGACGCAGACAGAGAGAGTGAAAACGTAGAAAGACACAGACAGAGAGAGTGAAAACGCAGAAAGACACAGACAGAGAGAGTGAAAACGCAGAAAGACACAGACAGAGAGAGTGAAAACGCAGAAAGACACAGACAGAGAGAGTGAAAACGCAGAAAGACACAGACAGAGAGACAGTGGAACATAAACCTACACTGATTTCGACGAGTTTCCTGGCTTCCATGAAGAAAATATAGCTGCCTCCCCCCCATGCCCCTGGCAGCGTGACTCCGCGGAAGAATAGGATGACGAGCAACAGAAAGGGAAGCCCAGCAGTGACCCACATCACCTGAAAAGATCATTCTTGGTCATCACAATCTGTCTTATGTGATGATCACATACCAGCATTGCAATTATCTAATAGTAATCAACTTGGATTGCCAAGAAAATGGGTGCTACATC
>BOPN01004004.1:46895-51895 GCA_017312705.2 Penaeus japonicus | reverse complement strand
TCTTCCTAATATATCTTAACGAAACGAAATAATATGTCTTAACAAAAGTATAATTCCCCCTATATATAACATTATCATCCTTCGTTTCTTCCTTCCTTTCTTTTCTCTCTCTCTCTCTCTCTCTCTCTCTCTCTCTCTCTCTCTCTCTCTCTCTCTCTTTTTTTTTTTTTTTTTGTTTAGTCTTTATTTACAACCCTGGCTTTTTTGTGACGACGAAAGAGGGGTTCTCATATCCGTAGACTTTACCGTACCTCCACCATTAGCGTGATACAAAAACGGGAATCGCATAATGTGTTGCAGTCCCATGGTGAAGCTCAGCAATGTTGCTAGATGGTCCAAGGGGGAAGCCCATGACTCGGCTTCCTTATCCCTGTGGTCGGCATCGGGTGAAGTCTTATCAGGAGAGGGTGAGGAGGCTGAGGCCGAGGTGTTATGCTCTCCCGGTGGCCAAAGGTGATTCATCTCCACGTCGGCCATTGCTCTTCAAGAAGTGGTGCTGTGAGGATAGAGGTGGAGAGACGTGGATTAGTTGTACAGTAGGTCAGTTGGTAGGTATGTAAGTGGACTTTATAGGACGGGGGATGTATGTGTGTAAGTAAACTTTATAGGACGGTGGATGTAGGTAAACTTTATAGGACGGTGGATGTATGTGTGTAAGTGGACTTTATAGGACGGTGGATGTATGTGTGTAAGTGGACTTTATAGGACGGGGGATGTATGTGTGTAAGTAAACTTTATAGGACGGTGGATGTATGTGTGTAAGTGGACTTTATAGGACGGTGGATGTATGTGTGTAAGTGGACTTTATAGGACGGGGGATGTATGTGTGTAAGTACACTTTATAGGACGGTGGATGTATGTATGTAAGTAAACTTTATGTTTTCGAGGTCACTTACTCTCCAAAGGTTACATGGACCATTAAAAAAATATATATTGTAAAAATGATGACTATTATGATGAATATCTTTTCAATCATGAAGATGATATTATAGATTGTGATATTTCTAATGCAATATCAATGGTGATGATGATGATGGTGAGTATAATGATGATCATAATGATGATGTTGCTAAAAATAGACGTAATGATGATGATAATAATAATGATGATAATAATAATAATGATAATAATAATAATCATGATGATGATAATAACAATGATAAAAATAATAGTAATAATAACAATAATAATTATAATGATGATAAAAATAATGATAAAGATAATGACAATTACACTAATGATAGAAGCGGGAAAGAGTGGGAATATCAGACTTTATTCATTAAATGCTAATTTTGACCTTTTTTTTCTATCAAACTTTCCACTTCCTTCATATTTCAAGATACAAAAGTTACTCTAGATACTTAAATTTTCCACATTCTTCGTAATCAAATACACAATTTTGGAAAAGATCCCCTGAACATAGACAATGTCTTATTTTTTACCTAAAGCTAAGAAAAATAACTTTAAGCAAACTGGCAACTCTTGCCTATAACCCGCACTAAAAATACTTTATATCAGTGCATCTATTGCATGACTATTATGTCATGTTGGACCTAATGATATTATCAATATGATAATGATGTAATATGTAATAAAGCTATTTTACAGTTTATAATGCAATGTGATATAGGCCTACATACGAGTAAACGGTCTTAGAAGTAGCATTAATAATTATAGCGAGAAAATAAACGAAAATACGAAATTGTAGATGGAACACGTTTTTAACTCGTTACGCAAGTGGCGTATAATGAATGCATTAAAGAGTATATAGGAATTAAGATAAAATGCTAGTTGAGGGAGAGGGAGTGATGAGAAATAGAAATAGATATTTGGATGGAAAGGAATATGAATATTTAGAACGATTAGAGCAAAATGACAATAGGTTAAACGGAAAAATTATTTAAAAATGGAGGATAATATAAAAATAGGGCAAATAGCCACAATATCATAGGCCTATATACTCTTCAAAAACATGGAATCTTTTGAAAATAGTGTGTGTTTTATAACATATGACGCGTGTCCCCTAACGAAAATTTAACTGTTCTTGTGAGAAAATTACAATAAATACGCTCGTTTTTTTCGGTTTCCCCAACTTTTTCGTGCTTTAATACATCGGTAACTATTGTAGCATATTGTAGTACTAACCTGGAAATTATATATAACAATTTCCCCAGTTTTTCTAAGGAAAAGAAACAGATTATAAAAAAATCTGCGACGGTGCTTTTTCATACCGGTTTCAGGTGTGTAATGCAATTTATGTCATTGCGAAATCTTAAACATCAACAAAGTTATTTCACTTTTATGGCGAAGAAGGTGAAACTGAGACTACGGTATCAAAGATTTGCTCTTGCTGCTAAAAGTCAGTTTTTTTCATTCATAAATAGCTAATTATATCTGAATTGTTCTCTGCAATGCACATGAGGGAAAACCATATATAAAAAGTTAACCGTTAACTTCATGCGTGTACCCCCCCCCCCTCCCCTCTATATCGTAAATAAGAGAAATACTTATACTAAGTAATTATACAAGTGTGTGTATATATACATAAACATATATACTCTTGGGTACCATTTGATGTCACAAACTCACACGAAAATAAGACATTCATCAAACAATAATTTTACAGTTAGGTTATTCAGTCTATGCTCATTCACCGTCACTATACTGTCACCATCAGGCCTGGAGTTCTCTTCAGAATGTGAAGAACATTTGTTGATACATAGGAAGGTGTGAGAGAAGACAATAATATTTCAAGCTCGTGGTTGCCTTTCGCATTTCCACTCGTGCTAGGCTGGGGGTTTGTGTGTTTCCTGTATTTCTCTCGTATTTTGAGTCTATTATCAGTCCTTTTATAAACTCGAAGCCTCCAGTATTATTTGTTTCTGCTTCTTGACATACATGGTGTTCATATAAAATCACGAAATAACTCGAAGAATAATTACGAAATATGATGCGTAAAGTTTCATAGAAGTAAACACGGAATTTTCAGTGACTCTCAGTGCTGCCTGATCTTTCGTACAGCTAATGCGTGAAACATGTATGTAAAAGGAACATTACTTGCACATAAGTGTGTGTGGCCTTACGCCAGTGTGGATATCTAAATCCGTTTGTAGGTACGTAATGTACGTTACACGTTACACCAATGTTTTCGGCAGAACGTTCGTCTTTTTTTCTTATTTTTTTCTTTTTCTTTTTCTTTTTCTCTTTTTTTCGGGTTTTGGGTCGTAGTCTCTCCTGAAAAACTTTTGATATGTGGAACCGGCTTACTTACCTATCGTCAGAGTGGGAAAAGGCCGATCTAAAATATGTATTGAGACCTCGTCAAGAGAAAAAAAAAAACATTAATTAGGCCTACGTGGAAACAAGGTTACGGATACTATGGGTAAAAAAAATAGATAAAAAAACGCAAAAAAAAAACAAAAAAAAAACGGAAAACCAAACGGAAGCGGTACTCTAGATACGCCAAGACAACAACAACAACAAAAACAAATCGTTAATAAGAATCTAAAATTCAGAGAACCACATAACCAATAGAGTTCCCAGTAGCCTCTCACAAATCGTAAACATGAAAAGGTCCTTAATGTAAACACGTAGACGATGATATGGCAAAAAAAATCACCACTAGTTTAAAATACGTTTATAGAAAGTATCCATTCCTAAAGAGAAGTTATTCATTCCTCTACAAAGAACCATGAATGTCCCTCATGACTGTAGAAATATCTCAAACCATGCCATACTGCCTTCAAGATTCTTCTCATACCCCCCCCTCCCCTCTAAACATGATGCTGTGTGCTTATATTAGGCGTAAAATGCTAAGGGAAATCTCCCCATGTTTATTTGACTATCATGTTTCATCCATGAGTGCATTCATTATATCACATACCAAGTTGAATACGGTTGCTGAATGAACCTGGCAATACATTTTTTTATTTTTTTTTTTTTATTATTATTTTTTTTAAATTCATCCTTCTGATATCGTTATGATAGTTAATCTACAACTTTTTTTTATTTTTTTAGAAGAAAAAAATAAAGTCGCTCAAAGTTGCTTACTCTCTCTCGGCTCAAATACACCAATTTACTCATGTACTCACTTACGAAAGGGCAAGGAACGCTAAAACTTGAATGATACGCTTGCACCACTTTAGGGTTGCACCACTTTAGGCATAGTTGCCAGTTTGAGTATATATTTCACACGTACATTATTTTATCTGTAATTGTGAGGGAGTTTGACGAGTCAAAATTGCCGTAAGCAGATAGATGGGAGAGATAATAAGAGTAAATTTGATTTTTTTTTTTTTTCTTGTCTCATATACTGGTCTTGGAAAATGTACTCTTTCTCTCTCTCTCTCTCTCTGTCTGTCTGTCTCTCTTTCTCTTTCGCTCGCTTTCTTTTACTCTCTCTTCCTTTCTCTCTCTCTCTCTCTTTCGCTCGCTTTCTTTTACTCTCTCTTCCTTTCTCTCTCTCTCTCTTTCGCTCGCTTTCTTTTACTCTCTCTTCCTTTCTCTCTCTCTTTCGCTCGCTTTCTTATCTTATACACAGTTACTCTTTTATTTCCCGCACTATTGTATTCCTTTTTTCTATCCCAGCTTACGGTAATATTTCAAGTAAATCCTGAAGGACTAATGCTACTTTCCCTCAAGTCTATTTCCGTTTTTGTTTTCTTTCCTTAGATAAAAAATAAATATAAATACAACAAACCTAAAAGCCAGTCAAATCACAAAATGCCTAAATCAAATCATATTTCATTACCTGTCCCCCCCACCACCACCACCACCCACACACACACCACCCTCCCCCCCACACCCCACAACCCAGCTAGCAATGGTTCTCTCTCTCGTGTGACCCAAAGGGCATACACGCAGATAATACAGATGCCGAACCGCCCCCAGGATGCCCATAGAACCGAGAGAAGAGAACCAAGACAGAAGAAAAAGTGCAGATGAACAGGATGGCCAGAAATACGCTTCACTTGAGGACTTCGCGTGTAAGTTGGGAACAC
>BOPN01004004.1:31895-41895 GCA_017312705.2 Penaeus japonicus | reverse complement strand
CAAGATGGCAGTACTCAAGGTCACACTGGCACTCGCACAGGCACACACGCACACACTCAGACCGATTCTTGAAAAAGGCATGAAACTACAACCCTTTTGACACATGATCTTGCTGTTGTTTAAAAACATATGAACATAGCAACACCCACACGCACGCACATACACACAAAAACATACACATACACACATACAAACACACACAAACACACACACACTATCACATACATTAACACACACACACACACACACACTAACATACACACACACAAACACACACACACAAACACACACACACTATCACATACATTAACACACACACACACACACACACTAACATACACACACACAAACACACACACACACAAACACATATCTCGGAATACCTATTAATGGGACTATAAATGATAAACGTTCTCAAAATACGGCCACTAATTCCAAAAATAAAAAGACAATTCATAAACAAAGATATGGCAAAGAAAATCATCACGATTATCAATAAACTTATTCTAGAAGACGCTGCATTAACACAGAGTCCACAGTTTTAAAGAAGGATATTTATGAACAAAATCTGTTTCAACAAACGGCCGCTAGATGGCCGAAAACTTTATGGGATTTGATTCACGAAAACTGATTGAAAGAAGTAAAACTTATAACATTTGAGGGAAGGAGAAAAGGATTTGATTATGTTTTAGAGAGAGAGAGAGAGATTTTTATGGCCATATGTGTGTACACACACACACACACACGCGCGCGCGCGCGCGCAAACAAACAAACAAACAAACAACAAACACATACACTGAAAAAACATTTTCGTTACCCCTTAAAACCCTTTCCATTCGCAGGTATTAGAAAATGTAATCTAAATTTTAGGAGAGACGCAAATGATTTACTCTGTAATTTTTCCGAGCCAGTGAGTGTAATAATTTAGTCGTATTCTTAATTGAATTGAACAATCAGATCGTTAGAATAGCAGTATAGTCATTATGGTCATGAAACTGTAGCTCTGGAATTTTTAGGCCGATTTATCAGATAATTTTTTGTTTACACTTGGTCATATATTTTTCTTTAAATTCTTGATATTCAAAAGTAAATATGCTCGTTCATATCTGCGTAATCTAATTGTCCTAATGCATTACAAGAAATGTGTTCTTTCACTTTGTCAAATAACGTACGTCTGAAAAAGAAAATAGATAAATAAAATAAATGTTACATGATAATCCAACTGGGCCTATGATACGTATTTTACCCAAACTATAACATAATATGTGCTTTATTATTCCCCATATTTTTCTTCTTCTTTTCTTCTCTCCCTATATCTTAATATGCTTCACCTGAATATTTCTATCAACACCAGGCTATGTGGAGATCAAAGAGTGTATCTAACGTCCTGTTGAATAAACACATGATTCAGTTCTTATTACTATAGGAATCATTTACTGACGATAATTGGTGGTTAGGCTGTAATTTGCTTCTTTTAGGTTTAGATGTGTTGCTTCGTCCCCGTGTGACCAAAATCATTTTCTTTTCAGATGTTGGAAGATCTGTGTTCTCTAGATGTAATTGTCATCATTGTTTTCATTATCATTATTAACCTTGTTTTATTATTACTATCGTTATCATCTTTATCATTACTCTTATGATTATCGTTCCCATTATGATTATTATTGTTGTTATTACTTTATCACTACGTTTGTTTTCATTACTTTTATTATCATTATTGCTGTTAGTATCATCATCATCAATATGGCTATTCTCTCTTACGTTCTCCCTCTGTCTCTCTCCCTCTCATTCTCCCATTCTCTCTATCTTTCACATCCTCTCTCTCTCTCTCTCTCTCTCTCTCTCTTCTTTCTCTCTCTCTCTCTCTTCTTTCTATCCCCTGCCTTTACTTCTTACACATGGGTTTAGGATTCAGAGTGCGTTACATAAGATAATGAGGAGTTTCACTTAAGCCGGAAGTTATGTTGGTCAGGTTAACACATTGCTGGATCTTTTACTCTCGGCTTTTCCGATATTAGAGTCGTCACAGCGGATCATCCGTCTCTATCTTCCTCTATCCTCTGCATCCTCTTCAGTCTGCTCTCTTGTGTTCGCTTCCTCGCCTCCCTATCGCACCCACCATCGCCTTGCACCGGTTATTTCATATACTTTAAATCATGCACCTTTTTGACTTCCATGTCTTGCATTCGCACTGTATTTCTACCATCCCTCTTGTTCACACACATGCGCTCTGTCCTACTTCGCATGACCCTTGTACCCCTACTCTCTAGTGTAAGGGTTCTGTGAGCTCAAGGGACCCCGATAGGCGGCTTAGGGGCCAGAACTGGGCCCCGTTTGGTCCCTCAAAATAAAAGCAATTATCCCCTCGCAGATTCGATTACTCGGGTGCCGGTGTAGAGGTTACGTGTAGGAAAGGTAGTATAAAAATTATGGCGCAAGCATCATTAATAGTAATGCCAGCTGTAACAATACCAATAAAAGTGATCATCGTAAAAAAAATAAAATAATAATAATAATAATTCTTAAAAAGTGACTATAATAAAAGAGCAATGATAAAGCAAAGTTATTATCTTAAGCAGTTCCAGATGTGATCTCTATATATTCTTTACAGCCGTTCCAGCTCCTAATTGTGGCAAGTAACGTAAAAAATAGGGGCTCCTAGGTCACCTTTGTGATGGATTTCCGGCTGGGGCACTCCAGGCTGTCTCTCAGGAAGGGTATTGACCACACCAAAGTCGGGCTGACACTCTTTATTTTTCATAATCCAGGGGATTATTATACATAATTATGATAATCAATAATAATTGGATAACCAGCTGCATATTCAAGATATTAAAACGAAAGAGGTCGCAGGCGAAAGTAAAAGAACGCCAAACAAGACGTTGCAAAAACGCTAAAAGGTTAACCTGCAGTTGCCAATTAGTAAATAAAATCACATGAAAAGGAAAATGGTAATAAAATATAAAATTAAGTAAAACTAAAGGTGATGCAGCTGATTACCTAAAGTAAAATCCACCCAAAAGTACAAACACAAAATTAGATAAAACAATACACTGATAAAATCTGATTACATCACACTACTTGATATGAACTGTGACAACCCTTACGTAAAATGTGAAAAAATAAACATATACATGAAACAAAAGGACCTAAATTAAAACAAAAACAGAAAAAGGGAATGCCAAAATTAAAGTAAAGAAGGCTAAGACACGTAATGTGATGCCTGTAGCCAACCTGTATATGCGTGTGTGTGGGCGTATGTGTGTGGGTGTGTGTAGCATCAGACGACAGTGGTGGGTCTTCATGATGGACCTGTGGAAAGGAACAGGAATGGGTAGAAAGGAGTAAGGATTTGATAAGCAAGGGTGGGAAATGGGAGGAAGAGGTCGAGGTATGTGAGAATTAGGGAGTGAGGTTGCGAGGAAAACGGGAGAGGAAACGAAGAAAACGGGAGAGGAAACGAAGAAAACGGGAGAGGAAACGAAGAAAACGGGAGAGGAAACGAAGAAAACGGGAGAGGAAACGAAGAAAACGGGAGAGGAAACGAAGAAAACGGGAGAGGAAACGAAGAAAACGGGAGAGGAAACGAAGAAAACGGGAGAGGAAACGAAGAAAACGGGAGAGGAAACGAAGAAAACGGGAGAGTGAAAACGAAGAAAACGGGAGAGGAAACGAAGAAAACGGGAGAGGAAACGAAGAAAACGGGAGAGGAAACGAAGAAAACGGGAGAGGAAACGAAGAAAACGGGAGAGGAAACGAAGAAAACGGGAGAGGAAACGAAGAAAACGGGAGAGGAAACGAAGAAAACGGGGGTGAGGATGCGTGGAACAGGGTGACAAGGCAGAGGTTACAAGGTTGGGCTGCAGGTTACAGGAGTGGGTGCAGGTCTCAGGAACAGGACAGGTTGCAGGATGAGGACAGGAGCGAGAGGGGAAGGGAGGATCCCAACCTCACACTAGTTCATGTTTTCGCCATTCCAGGTTAGTCTTAAGTAGTATATCCACAGTTCATTATAGCATCGGCAAAGAACACAGACCATGGAGACTCCTGTCTAATACTATCAGCCATTCTGCCCATAATCATTATAAATCTCTACGCTAAACCATTCTGTTGTTCCGACCGCACGCCAAACTGCTGTTAGACTGGTCTCGTACATGTCGTACATATCCTGCACTACAGTCACAAACTTTTCGTTCACTCCAGACTTCCTCATGCCATACCACAATTCATCTCTTAGCATCCTATCAAACGCCTTCTCTAGGTCCAGATCCACAAATATACAGTGCAACTCTTATTGGCTTTCCCCAAACAAACATGGCATCTGATGTACTCCTACCTGGCATGCGTCCATTCTGCTTTCCACTGATTGTTACATATGCCCTTAGTTTAGCTTCTACCTCTCTCTCCCACATCTTCAGACTATGACTTAACAGCTTCATTCCACGATAATTTGTACAACTTTCTCCATCTCTCTCGTTCTTGAAAATGGACACCAGAATACTCCTTCGCCACTCTTTAGGATTCTCTTCCCCTACCAAGATTCTATTAAACGGTCTACATCCCCTAAGCATCTCCACACCTCCACTGGAATATCACCTGGACTCACTGCCTTTCCATTTTTCATCTTCGTAGCATTCCTTGCTTCAGCTTCACTTATTCCACCTCCCTGTACGCCCTAGAGAAGTTCAAATCATAAGCACTGGCGAAATGTCGTAATGTGTATTCAACATACTAACAGTAAAACTACATGAAGCTAAGTGGGTGATGAAGAAATAATACAATGATACACATATACTGGTTAGATGGAACATGCACTATATGAATACATCATATATTGATACAATCAATTAGATACACTGCATTATAGTGTTTGTCCTTTATTTTACGTGAGACAATCTCTTAGCCTATAGTGTAGGTGGTTAGGAGGAGGAGGGGGAGGGAGGAGTAAAAGGAAGAGGGAGGAAGTGTAGCGGGAGAGGGAGGGAGTAAGAGCAGGAGGAGGGAAGAGGAAGAAGGAGGATAGGGAAGGAGGAGGGAGAATAGGAGAGAGGGAGGAAAAGGGAGGAACGAAGGAGGCTAAGGAAGGAGGGAGGAGGAGAGACGATGGAAATGGGGGAAGGATGGAGTGAAGGAGGAGGAAAAAGGAGGGAGGAGGGACAAGGGAAAGGGAGGGAAAAAAAAGTCGAGAGGAGGGAGGAGAGACTAGAAAAAAAAGGGAAAGGAGAAAGAGTATGAATGAGGAGGAGGGAAAGTGGAGGAAGGGAAGGAAGGGAAGGAAGAAGAAGGAAGGATGAAAGAGACAGAAGGAAGAAGACGGGGGAGAGAGGAAGTAGGAGGAAGGAGAGAGAGAGAGAGAGAGAGAGAGAGAGAGAGAGAGAGAGAGAGAGAGAGAGAGAGAGAGAGAGAGAGAGAGAGAGAGAGAGAGAGAGAGAGAGAGAGAGAGAGAGAATGTGCCCACACACACACACACATTATATATAAACATATATATATCACATTAGAAGTACCACGGGGGGGATCGGATTCTTTTGATAAGCAAGAGAAGCAGAACAGCAGGAAACCACATCATAAGCTTTCGAACATAAACAACTAATGTCCATCATCAGAATCTGCATACACGAAAGAATCATAAATTGAAATAAAACTATGCACATTAATATTGATGCTACAGTTCAGCAGATTAAGTGAATACATGTAAAACTGAAAAGAGTTTAGCTTACGTATATTATCCATGGGTGATGTGTGGAGTCTCTGTGTGACTCTGTCATGTTGGCGTGCCAGTAGTCGAGAGTAGTTTGAGTGTTGGATGTCCGTTGTAGGTGGCGTCTGTGTGTGTGTGGCGGGGGGGGGGGTAACATGTGTAAACTTTATTTCAGAGTAAAAAGAGTTATTATTCATTAATATTTAAGTCTGGTTCTATATCTTTAATTAACAATGACTCCATTTTTTTTTAGATCATTGGCATCCTTCGCATTTCGAAGTATTGTAAAGTCATCAAATTTTATTCCATGTCTAGCTTTCTCTGAATGTTCTCGGATTAATGAGTATACAGTAGGATAGCGGACGCAATGTCCGATACGAGACCCCTTTATGCTCGCAGTATCTCAATTTTAGATTCCTCGTTGCTGAACCTATAAATCTAGCATTACAGCTAGAACAAGTGTATGACTAAATTACATTGGAGAATAGATGTTTTGGGAAGGAGTCTTTTATCGGAAAAAAAGCGGACAAATTATTCTGGAATTGGTGAAGATAATTCTGAAATGGATCTGTGGGTGATGGTAGCCAAGTAGTTTATGTAGTTCTTTCCGTAAGACAAAGCTTGTATATATATAGTATGGTAGTTTAAGATCTCGGATGTCCCGAGGTACACTATAGTTAATTGGTTTTGGTCACAGCATCTCATTTAGAAATAACCCTATGTGTTTTTTTTAATGATTGCTAAATGATAATTTTTTTTTTTCAAAAAGAATGTTTCTAAGAATTGAATTTCTCGGTCGAAGGAATGCCAATCTGAACAGATTTGGAAACACTTGTTCAGCAATGTTCTGATTGCATTAACTTTTAACATCATAGGTAGAAAGGATTATATAACTTATCCAAGACCTGTGAAGGTAGGATTTCTGTATACTGAGGTTTGAAACGTGTAATAATCCTGATTAGTTCTAATATCCAGAAAATTAAGATTTACCGACTTCAGCTTCAGATGTGAAGTTTATGTTGTCATGTTTAGAGTTCACATAACCCAAAAACATGGGCACGTGTGAAGCATCACTGAATAGGAGGAAAATGTCATCAACATCTGTACAAAATTGGTTTGAAATAGGATGGGCAGTCTGCTAACCATTTACTCTCGTGGTAGCATAAAAAAGTGGACTTCCCGTTGCAACACCATCAGTTTGCAAGTAGAGTTGTTTGTCAGACATAAAAACTGATTCATCCACAGGTAATTCTAAGTTTCTTAAATTCGTCTTTCGTAAAATTATACACAAACTCGGTATTCAAAGATGAATTGCTTTAACAGAAGTCAGCTATTTCTTTCTATGGTATATTTGTGAATAACGACTGAACACCAAAGCTAGCCATTACAATAGGGTGATCAAGACACCTACAACGGACATCCAACACTCAAACTATACTCGACTATTGTCACGCAAACATGATATAGTCACAAACTTAACAAACCACCTATGGGGAACATGTGTAAACTAAATTCCGTTAATGGATATGAAGAGTTGATTATGGACGCAGATGCTGATTTCCGAAAATTCAATAAATGAACATCTTCCCTACCCCCCCCCCCCCCCCTCTCTCTCTCTTCCTCTCTTTAATTCCTTCCTTCATATCTTCCTTCCCCTCCCTCCCTCCTTCCCTCACCCTCACCATCCATCCATCTCTCTTTATATGTTTGTGTGTATGTATGTATGTATGTATGTATATATTATATATATATATATATATATATATATATATATATATATATATATATATATATGTGTGTGTGTATGTGTATGTGTATGTGTATGTGCATGTGTATGTGCATGTGCATGTGGATGTCCATGTGTATGTGTATGTGCATGTGTATGCCCATGTGTGTGTGCGTATGTGTGTATGTCCTGCCATCTACACCACTCTCCAACCTCAGCCAATCAGCCACTCTGCATGATCCCATGCGCGAAGACACTCCAATAGATAAGCATGTACGCCAACGTGCAGACAGGCACGACATACACGCGCATGACCCACATAGCTCTCTCCGGCGTGAGTCTCGCGACCGCGTGAGACGGCGCGTGCGGAGGAGGGGGGGAGGGGGAGGACCGCCTCGTCTCCAGCACGTGAATCTTCCGCAGCTTCGGCAAGACTACGATCTTCTCGACGAACACGTGGAAGAGAATGATCACGAACAGCGTGCAGATGCAGAAGAAGAACCACACGTCGATCATCTTGACGTGGGCGGTTCTCGGGAGGGACGAGGACATCTGGCTGAAGAGGGCGTACAAGACGAGCAGCGTGGTCAGGCTCGCGGTCATGCGCACCGGTAGTGACGTATGGGGATGAGAGGCGTTTGTTTTTAGCGGTATTTTTTGCGGTTTGTCATTGACATTGTTATTCTTATCTACATTGTCATTACTATTGTTGTTGTTATTTACATTATCATTAACATTATTATTGTTATTTACATTATCATAAACATTGCTTGTTATTGTTATCATTATTATTGTTTACATTAACATTAACGTTGTTATTGTTATTTACATTATCATTAACATTGTTACTGCTATCTACATTATCTTTATCATTGTTATTTGCATTATCATTGGCATTATTATTGTTATTCAAATTAACATTATCATTGTTATTTATATTATCCTTATCATTCAATAATTAGCATTAGCCTTCATTATTGTCACTATCATCATTATTATTAGCATTATCCTTTTCATAATTATCCACACTATTTTACAGTCATTATTGCTATTGTTATTACTGTCAACAGTTCTACTGATAGTGTCGACGATTCTGTTTTTCGTCTTATTTTAACATTTTCATTTAGTATCATTTTATTACTTATTTGTTATTTTTACTTAGAAAGAGAGAGAGAGAGGATTAGAACACCGAATTTCAGCAAAAAAAAAAAAAAAAATAATAATAATAATAAAAAAAATAAATAAATGAAAAAAAATAATAATAATAAAACGGGGAACAGAAAGTGACAGAGAAAGCAGAGGAAAAACATCAACTGAATCAAAATCATACAAAGAAGTAGGAAGAGGCAGAGAAAAGAGGAGATGAAAACAGACAAACGGAAATAACGCAAGAAAACAATCGTATACTTGATACTTCATAGCAATAAATTTGATATCATAAATATGTATATGAATCTTTATCTTTTTTACATTTAGTTTTTTTTTTCTTTTTTTTTTCTTTTTTTTCTGGCTAATCACCATTTTTTTCTATCAATCTATCTATTCATTTTATTTTCACTATTTTTATCTATCCAACTATATCTATCTATTCACTCTTATCATTTTTTTTATCTATCTATCTAATCTATCTATCTATTCACTCACGTTACCACCTTTTTTATCTATCTATCTATTCACTCTTATTACTTTTTTATTTATCTATTTACTCTTATTATTCTTTTTTGTATCTATCTATGTATCTAATTTATCTATCTATTCACTCTTTTTATCCTTTTTTCATCTATCTATCTATCTACTCACTCTTATCACTTTTTTTTATCTATCTATCTATCTATCTACTCATTCCCATCACTTTTTTATCTATCTATCTATCTATCTACTCATTATCATCCATTTTTTTTTATTCAACCAATCTATCTATCTAACTATCTATTCACTCTTATTATCACTTTTTTTATCTATCTATCTAATTTATCTATCAGTCTACTCACTCACATCACTATATATCTATCCATTCACTCTTATTATGCTTTTTCTATCTATCTAATCTATCTATCTACTCACTCACATCCCTATTTTGATTAACCAATCTATCAATCAATCTATCTATCTATTCACTCTCATCACTGTTTTTATCTATCTATCTATCTATCTATCTAATCTATCAATCTACTCGCTCACATCCCTATTTTAATCAACCAATCTATCAATCAGTCAATCTATCTATCTATTCACTCTCATCACTGTTTTTATCTATCTATCTATCTATCTAATCTATCAATCTACTCACTCACATCCCTATTTTAATCAACCAATCTATCAATCAATCAATCTATCTATCTATCCATCTATCTACAGCAATTACCTGCATCAGAGGGATACCGACGTGGAGCGTTGAGTACCCGATGACTAAGAGCATCGAAGTAGGAATGAAGACCGAGAGGACAACAGTCACCGGAAGTCTCGTCAAGAGGAATGTCACCTGGGGGGGAAGGGGGGGGGGGGGGGGTTGGGGGGGATATGAGCCTTTAGATTATGTCATTTTTGTAATCTCTTTAGGGGGATATTCTGCC
>BOPN01004004.1:26895-29395 GCA_017312705.2 Penaeus japonicus | reverse complement strand
TCGGCGACGACCGTCCCGCACGCCTCCTCGTCCGACTTGTCGCTGCAGTCGTCGTGGTTGTCGCAGCGGGTTTGCCGCGGGACGCAGTCGCCGTTGGAGCACATGAACTGGCTGTCGTCGCACACCGAGAGGCCGAGGACGCGAGTTCCGTTCTTCGCCTGCTCGCACACGGGGTTAACGAGCAGCCACTCGTGCAGGCAGATGGGGTAGACGTCGCCCGAGGACACGGCGAGGACGGCCACTTTCTCGTCCTTGTCGACGTCGTGTAAGATCCACTCGCCCGGCGGGGAGAAGTAGATGATGTAGCCGTAGAGGCCGTGGAAATAGGGCTTCCTGTTCTTGTAGCCGACCACGCGGAAGGACCTCTTGAGCTCTTCCCCAAAGCACAGACCTCGCAGCACCAGGAACTCCCTGCCGTTTTCTTCGCAGGACAGGCACCGTTTCTCGCCGAGCTCGCACTCGACCATGTACCACGTGCTCTTCTGCTTCTGCATGGAAGCGCAGTTCACGGCCGGCGTGTTGGCGCCCTCGTTCTCGAAAAAGGTTGCCGCCACCTCCTTGCCCGAGGAACGTCTCCACACGCCTTCCACTTTGGTGTCACTCACGTCCAACCACAAGAAATACAGACAGAGATCCAAGAAATCCTGGCCACCTCGGAACACTGCTTCGTTCTCCTCTGCGTCACTAGGCAGAACTTACTGGCTTCGACGAATTTCAGATTCAGGGGAAATATCGTGAAGCCCAAGGCGACTCGACACAACTCCTTGAGGTCGACGTCCTCGAATGACGCGCCAAAGAAGACCCCTTCGTTCACATCCGTCGACAGTATGTCCCCGAAGATCTCTCTCCTGCACGTCACCATCTGCATGACCTGCTGCAAGGTGATTCCCCCACTCCAGATGTTGTACTGAGCCAGCTTTCCTCGAAAGATTTCCGTCTTGACGAAACCGCCCTCCAGTTCGTCCTGCTCTTGCCCAAGAACGACAGATCCGTTGAAATTGATCTGCAATTGTGGCGAGGCGATGTAAGAACTAAAGCTCAGTTCGCCGTCGATGTAAAGTGAATACTTGGCCGCGGAAAACATGTGGCAGAAGTGCGTCCATATTCCGATCCGAGGGAGCATGTGGAACGCTGCCAGCTGCTTTTGTTTCTTGTTGTTGTAGTAGATGTAGAACTGAGTTCCTTCGAAGTCTAGGAGGGAAGTAGATGATACTATTGAAATAACTGTATATACTTCAAGGTAAAGAAAAATTGTGGTATATGTCATAGATCTGTTATATCATTATCAGGAGAGAGAGAGAGAGAGAGAGAATGAGAGAGAGAGAGAGAGAGAGAAAGAAAGAAAGAAAGAGAGAGAGAAAGAGAGAGAGAGATGTACATCTAGAGATAGGGTGGTAGGCAGAAAACATTACGCAAAAATAGTACAAGATGAATAAATTAATGAATAGATAAATAAGATACTGGTGATTTATAAAAATAATCAATAAAGAAAAAAATATATCACAAAAACAAACACACACCACACACACACACACACACACTTTCGCCAGCATCCGAAACTCACAGATCGAGAGTGCATTGGCCCGTCTGCCCGACTCAGAATACGAAAGGTGAACCACTTGATGAGAAACCACGGTGACGAGGGCACGGTAGCACACTGTGAAGACATCGGTCACCGTCGGAGTTTCCCGGTTCTGCGAGAGGTCGTACTTGACGTGGTCGAGGCTGTTCGAGGGTGACCACACGTTCTGCTGGAGCGAGATAACTCGGACACCCGTGCCTGTTGGGGGAACGTGGTTTGAAGATGAAAATGAAGGTGATTGGTAAAGTGCGTGTGTATGGGGGGGTGGGTAATTTTGGTGTGGCTTATATACAAGAAATTGTGGTGATGATAATGGTTATTATTATGATCGTAAAAGCTATAATAGTGATAATGGTGATTGTAGGCGCTCTTATACCGTAACTGGTAGATAATAGCTTAATAAAAAAAAGAATCAAACTCAGTATTGTAACATTAATAAAACGAATCTATATATTCCAACATAGATCACATTCTTAATAGATTACATAACAACAATACTATGAATCTAAATAGTCCAACATAAATCACGTTTTTAATAGATCACATAAAAACAACACCATTCAAAAACTCCATCTTCTTTTTGTCGTGTAAAATCATATACCAGAAATACATATCATAAGACAATGATAGCAATATCCCTTTGGTACCTTTAAATTAACCGTCGTTTGTCGAAATGCTATAACCAAATCACGTGTTATTTCCTTACCTAGACATATCTTCCTTAACCTTCCTTTCAGCAGTTGGCCCCTGTTCTTATTCGGAAATTATCCATAGTAATTAGCATTCAGGCGTAACTCCACCGAAAACATTGAAGGGATGAGGTAAATAACATGTGATATCCTGAACAGCGTGTTTTGTTGTCGAAATAAGGTCTTTTCGAATCCTCGCGTTAAGTCATATCCCTAAACATAAAAATTG
>BOPN01004003.1:117500-132500 GCA_017312705.2 Penaeus japonicus | reverse complement strand
TCACCATACAAGAAAGCTCTCACTATATTCAGCATATCATCATACCGGATATTATCACCTCAACTAATATATACTATACGCTATTCACATAAATACACGCCTACTATCACACTAATGCACCATACACCATATACATAAAAGACACACATACCACCACAACAAACTCACGATCACAATAGAGAAGACCTTTAAACAATAATCACTATACATCATCGCACAATACACACCACACTCATTATTACATCATCACAACACACTATGCACATCAGATACCACACAGAACGTAGTTGAGAAAGCCACTTTCCTCGAATCAAGCATCAAAGCAAAGTCTGAGATAATGCAAGTGATCAATTGCAACTTTCTCCAACTCCCCCCCTTCACCCTTCTCTCCTCTTCCCCTACCTCCATTCTCCTTTCTTTCTCCCTGCTCCTTCCTTCCTCCCTCTCCTTGTCCCCTCTACTCTCCCCCTACCTCCATTCTCCTTTCTTTCCCCCTCTCCTTTTCCCCTCCCTCTTCCTTCTCCCCTCTAACTATATCCCTCTCCTTCTACCTTCAGTCCTTCCTCTCCCCTTCCTTAACCCTTTCCTCCTTCCTCTCTCCACTTCCCCTCTTTCCTCCCACTCTCTTCTCCTTCCACTTCATCCCTTCTACCTTCCTTCTTCCCTTTCCCAATTTTATCTTCCCTCTTTTCTCTTCATTCTTTCCCACTCCCTTCATCTCCCTTCCCTCCCCCCTCTTCCCCCTTTTACCTTTCCCCTTTGCTTTCCTCTCCTTTCGTCCTTCCCCTTTTCCTCTTTCCCTTTCTCCTTCCCCTTCCACCTTCCTCCTTCCCCCTAGCTCCATCCCCCCCTTTTCCCATTCTTAATACCCTCCCTCTTTTTCCTCTCCTCACCCTTCTCCCTTCCCCTTCCTCTTCCCTCTCCCATCCTTCTTCCTTCCTTCCTTCCCCCACCTCTTCCTCCTTTCCTTCCTTCTTCCCTCTCCTCTTTCTCATCCCCTTCCCCTCCCATCCCATCCCTCCCCCTCCCCTCCCCCCTTTTCCCCTCCCATCCCTCCCCTCCCTCCTTTTCCCCTCCCATCCCTCCCTCCCCACCTTTTCCCCTCCCATCCCTCCCCCTCCCCCTTTTCCGCTCCCAAACCTCCCCCTCCCCCCTTTTCCCTTCCCATCCCTCCCCTTTTCCCTTCCCATGCCTCTCCTTCTTCCCCTCCCATTCCTCCCATTCCCCCTTCTTTCCCTCCCCCTCCCCCTTTTCCCCTCCCATCCCTTCCCTTCCCCCCTTTTCCCCTCCCATCCCTTCTTCTAACTCTCTTCCACCTTCCCGCTCCCCACCCATCCCCCTACCCCCTTACCAACATCATAACCTCTGAGGTTAAGCTCAATTCTCTATGTCTCTCCGTTTGTCTGTCTGTCTGTCTGTCAGTCTGTTTGTCATGTGTTTCCTTATCTCGTCATGAACTTGTTTTACTTCTTTTTTATTTTTTATTTTTGTTTTTGTGTGTGAAGGATTTCACTGTCTTTCTGTTTGTCTCTTTGTTTGTTTTTGTTTTTTTGTCTGTGTGTATTTTAATTTCTATCCATTATTTTCTCTGATTTACTGTTGTCATATTTTTGTCTTTATGTGCATTATCTCATTTTTCTTATTATTCCCACAGTGTATATCTATCTGATTCTCTGCAGCTGTTTGTTTGTCCATTCTTCTGAGTCTTCTTGATTAATCTTTGAATATATGCTTTATCAATATTTTCTTTTTTTCTTTTGCTTATTTTTCATGCAACTCATTTTTTTTTTCTTCTTCTTCCTCGTCTTTTTTCCTCGTTTTCTTCTTCTTTTTCTATTCCTCAGTTTTCTATTCTTTCGTTTTCTATAACTCCGTTTTTACTCCGTCTCTTATTCGTGTTCCTTCCCAAAATAGAAAAAAGACGCAACAAACTTTCCTTTCAGCTTTACGATAATTGTACATTTCTCTCTCTCTCACTATCTATCTATTTAACTATCTATCTCTCTTTCTCTCATTTCCTCTATCTTTCCCTCCTTCTCCCTCACTCATTCCCTTCTTTCGTTCAATCTCTCCCTCCCTCCCTCCCATCCTCCCAACCCCCTCCTTTCAATCCCTCCCTCCCTCCTTCCCTACCCCCTCCCTCCCACCCTCCCTGCTCCCTCCTTTCACTCCCTCCCTCCCTCCCTCTCACCCTCCCTACCCCCTCCTTTCAATCCCTCCCTCCCTCTCACCCTCCCTACCCCCTCCTTTCAATCCCTCCCTCCCACCCTCTCTACCCCCTCCTTTCAATCCTTCCCTCATGATAGACAATCGTTAATCCCTCCGATGCGACAGGAAATCCAAATATGTCTGATAAGCCTTTCCATTTAATTTAATTATCCGCTGCGATGATTCCATTCGCCGGTCTCGGAAATGTTTTGTCATTTTCTCATCCAGCACAGTTTAGACTCAGCGTCGTGTCACTTTGGGTTAGTTTCAGGGGGTGTTTCGTGATTGTCGAATGCTTTCAAGTGTTTCTTTTTCTTTATTTATTTATTGTTTTTTTTCTTCTTGTTCTTCATTTCTTTCTTATTCTTATTTTTGTCATTTACCCATCCTGCTCAGTTTAGACTCGTGTCACTTTGAGTTAGTTTCAGGGGGAGTTTCGTGATTGTAGAATGCTTTCAAGTGTGCTTTTTTTTTCCTTTCTTTCTTTCTTTCTTCTTTTTTCTTCTTCATTTCTTTCTTATTTGTGCTTCTTTCTTATTCTTATTTTTGGCGTGCTTTGTCCTTTTCTCATCCAGCACAGTTTAGACTCAGCGTCGTGTCACTTTGCATTATTTTCAGGGGGTGTTTCGTGATTGTCAAATGCTTCCAAGTGTTTTATTATTTTCTTTCTTTCTTTCTTTCTTTTTTTATTCTTTTTGTTCTTGTTCTTCATTTCTCTCCTATTTGTGTTTCTTTCTTATTCTTATTTTTAGCGTGCTTTGTCATTTTCTCATCCAGGACAGTTTAGACTCAGCGTCGTGTCACTTTGAGTTAGTTTCAGAGTTTTTTTCGTGTGTGTTTTTTTGTGTGTTTTTTCTTTCTTCTTTTTTCTCTTCTTCTCCCTTTCTTTCTCATTTGTGTTTCTTTTTTTATTCTTATTTTTGGTTTGCTTTGTCATTTTCTCATCCAGGACAGTTTAGACTCAGCGTCGTGTCACTTTGAGTTACTTTCAGGGTTTTTTTCGTGACTTTTCGAAAGGTTCTTCTTCTTCTTCCTCTTCTTTTACTTTATTTTATCATTTGTATTTCTCCCTTTTTCTTTATTCTTGTTCTAGATTTTGTGATGCTTTCTTTATCTTCCTTTTTTTTCTTTTGTTCTTCCTGTTTTTAATTTAATTTTCTTCTTTATTGTCTTTTCTTCCTCGTGTCTTTCTTTTTTTTTCTTTTCTTTTCTCCTCCATTTTTCCATTTTTTTCTGCTTCATATCTCCACTTCTATTTCCACTTCTCCACCTTTTTTTCTTATTCATTTCTCCACCTTATTTTTTCTTCTTTTTATTCTTTCTTTTTTCTTATTCGCCTCTCCATCTTTTTTATCTTTCGCTTCTTGCCTTTTATATCAGTCGCTTCTCCGCATTCTTTTATTAGTCGCTTCTCCACCTTTTTTTTCGCTTCTCCGTCCTTTTTTATAAGTAACTTCTCCACCTTTTTAATTAGTCGCTTCTTCATCCTTTTTATTAGTCGCTTCTCCGCCTTTTTTTATTAGTCACTTCTCCACCCTTTTTATATTTCGCTTCTCTGCCTTTTTTATTAGTCGCTTCTCCGCCTTTTTTATTAGTCACTTCGGCTTTTTTTTATTAGGCGCTTCTCCACCTTTTTTTTTTTTTTCTTTCGCTACTCCTCCTTTTTATATTAGTCGCTTCTCCAACTTCTTTTTATCTTTCGCTTCTCCGCCTGTTTTTATTAGTCGCTTCTCCGCCTTTTTTATCAGTCGCTTCTTCATCTTTTTTTATTAGTCGCTTCTCCACCTTCTTTTATTAGTCGCTTCTTCTGCCTTTTTTTATTAGTCGCTTCTCCACCTTTTTTTCCTTTCATTTCTCCGCCTCTTTTTTTTAGTTGCTTCTACACCTTTTTTTACTAGTCACTCCTCCGACTTTTTTTTATTAGTCGCTTCTCCACCTTTTTTTATCTTTCACTTCTCTGCCTCTTGTTATTAGTTGCTTCTCTGCCTTTTTTTATTAGTCGCTTCTCCGCCTGTTTTTATTAGTCGCTTCTCCACCTTTTTTTATTAATCGCTTCTCCACCTTTTTTTATCATTTGCTTTTATGGCTTTTTTTATTAGTCGCTTCTCTGCCTTTTTTTATTAGACGCTTCAACACCTATTTTTTTATTAGTCGCTTCTCCGCCTTTTTTTATTAGTCGCTTCTCCACCTTTTTTTATCTTTTGCTTCTCTGCCTTTTTTTATTAGTCGCTTCTCCACCTTTTTTTTTCTTTTTTTTCGTTTCTCCGCCTTTTTTTATTAGTAGATTCTCCATTTCTTTTCATTAGTCGCTTCACCTTTTTTTTTCGCTTCTCCGCCTTTTTTTATTAGTTGCTTCTCTGCCTTATTTTAGTAGTTACTACACCTTTTTTTTTTTTTTTTTTTCTTTCGCTTCTCTTCTCCACCTTTTTTCATTATTCGCTTCTCCACCTTTTTTTATCTATCGCTTCTCCGCCTTTTTTTATTAGTCACTTCTCTGCCTTTTGTTATTAGTCACTTCTCCACCTTTTTTTATTAGTCGCTTCACCCCTTTTTTTATTAGTCGCTTCTCCACTTTTTTTTTTTTTCTTTCACTTCTCCTCCAGTTTTTATTAGTCGCTTCTCCACCTTTTTTTTAATTAGTCATTTCTCTCCCCCCCCTTTTTTTTTTTTCCTTTCGCTTTTCCGCCTTATTTTATTAGTCGCTTCTCCACCTTTTTTTATTTTTCGCTTCTCCACCTTTTTTATTACTTGCTTCTCCGCCTTTTATTATTAGTTGCTTCTCCGCCTATTTTTAGTAATCGCTTCTCCACCTTTTTTTATTAGTCGCTTCGCCTTTTTTTATCAGTCACTTCTCCAGCTTTTTTTATCTTTTGCTTCTCTGCCTTTTTTTATTAGTCGCTTCATTGCCTATTATTATTAGTCGCTTCTTCACCCTTTTTTATTAGACGCTTCTCAGCCTTTTTTTATTAGTCCCTTCTCCACCTTTTTTTATCTTTTGCTTCTCTGCTTTTTTTTATTAGTCGCTTCTCCGCCTTTTTTTATTAGTCGCTTCTCCACCTTTTTTTATTAGTCGCTTCTCCACCTTTTTTTATCTTTTGCTTCTCTGCCTTTTTTTTTTAGTCGCTTCTCTGCCTTTTTTTATTAGTCGCTTCTCCACCTTTTTTTATTAGTCGCTTCTCCGCCTTTTTTTATTAGTCGCTTCTCCACCTAATTTTTATTAGTCGCCTCTCCGCCTTTTTTTATTAGTCGCCTCTCCGCCTTTTTTTATCAGTCGCTATTCCACCTTTTTTTATCTTTTTTTCTCTGGCTTTTTTTATTAGTCAATTCTCTGCCTTTTTTTATTAGTCACTTCAACACCTATTTTTTTACTATTCGCTTCTCCACCCTTTTTTATTAGTCGCTTCTCTGCCTTTTGTTATTAGTCACTTCACCGTCTTTTTTTATTAGTCGCTTCTCCACCTTTTTTCTTTTTCTTTCGCTGCTCCGCCTTTTTTTATTAGTCACTTCTCTGCCTTTTTTATTAGTCGCTTCTCTACCTTTTTTTATTAGTCGCTTCTCCGCCTTTTTTTATCTTTTGCTTCTCTGCTTTTTTTTATTAGTCGCTTCTCCGCCTTTTTTTATCTTTTGCTTCTCTGCCTTTTTTTATTAGTCGCTTCTCTGCCTTTTTTTATTAGTCGCTTCTCCACCTTTTTTTTATTAGTCGCTTCTCCGCCTTTTTTTATCAGTCGCTATTCCACCTTTTTTTATCTTTTTTTCTCTGGCTTTTTTTATTAGTCAATTCTCTGCCTTTTTTTATTAGTCAATTCAACACCTATTCTTTTACTAGTCGCTTCTCTGCCTTTTTTATTAGTCACTTCACCGCCTTTTTTTATTAGTCGCTTCTCCACCTTTTTTTTTTTTTTTTTTTTTTCTTTCGCTTCTCCGCCTTTTTTTATTAGTCACTTCTCTGCCTTTTTTTATTAGTCGCTTCTCCACCTTTTTTTATCTTTTGCTTCTCTGCCTTTTTTTATTAGTCGCTTCTCTGCCTTTTTTTATTAGTCGCTTCTCCACCTTTTTTTATTAGTCGCTTCTCCACCTTTTTTTATTAGTCGCTTCTCCACCTTTTTTTCATCTTTCGCTTCTCCACCTTTTTTTATTAGTCGCTTCTCCACCTTTTTTTTTTCTTTTTTTTCTTTCGCTTCTCCGCCTTTTTTTATTAGTCACTTCTCCGCCTTTTTTTATTAGTCACTTCTCTACCTTTTTTTTATTAGTCACTTCTTCGCCTTTTTTTATTAGTCGCTTTTCCACCTTTTTTTTTCTTTTTTTTCTTTCGCTTCTCCGCCTTTTTTTATTAGTCACTTCTCTGCCTTTTTTTATTAGTCGCTTCTCTACCTTTTTTTATTAGTCACTTCTTCGCCCCTTTTTATTAGTCGCTTCTCCATCTTTTTTTTTTATCTTTTACTTCTCTGCCTTTTTTTATTAGTTGCTTCTCCGCCTTTTTTTAATTAGTCGCTTCTCCATCTTTTTTTTTATCTTTTGCTTCTCTGCCTTTTTTATTAGTCGCTTCTCTGCCTTTTTTTATTAGTCGTTTCTCCGCCTTTTTTTATTAGTCGCTTCTCCGCCTTTTTTTATTAGTCACTTCTCCACCTTTTTTTTATCTTTTGTTTCTCTGCCTTTTTTATTAGTCGCTTCTATGCCTCTTTTTATTAGTCGTTTCTCAGTCTTTTTTTATTAGTCACTTCTCCTTACTTCTTTTTATCTTTCGCTTCTCCATCTTTTTATTAGACGCTTCTCCACCTTTTTTTATTAGTCGCTTCTCCACCTTTTTTTATTAGTCACTTCACCACCTTTTTTTTTTTAGTCACTTTTCCGCCTTTTTTTTATTAGTCGCTTCTCTGCCTCTTTTCATTAGTCGCTTCTCCAACTTCTTTTTACCCTTCGCTTCTCTGCATATTTTTATTAGTCGCTTCTCCGCCTCTTTTTATTAGTGGCTTCTCGACTTTTTTTTATTAGTCGCCCTTCCATCTATTTTTACTAGTCGCTTCTCCGCATTTTTTTAGTAGTTGCTTCTTCCCCTGTTTTTATTAGTCGCTTCTCTGCCTTTTTTTATTAGTCGCTTCTCCACCTTTTTTTATCTTTTACTTCTCTGGCTTGTTTTATTAGTCGCTTCTCTGCCTTTTTTTATTAGTCGCTTCAACACCTATTTTTTTATTAGTCGCTTTTCCACCTTTTTTTATTAGTCGCTTTTCCACCTTTTTTTATTAGTCGCTTCTCTGCTTTGTTTTCTTAGTCGCTTCTCCACCTTTTTTTATCTTTTGCTTCTCTGCCTTTTTTTATTAGTCACTTCTTTGCCCTTTTTTTTATTAATCGCTTCTGCATCTTCTTTTTATTAGTCATTCTCCGCCCTTTTGCATTAGTCATTTCACCGCCTTTTTTTATTAGTCGTTTCTCCACCTTTTTTATTACTTGATTTTTTGCCTCTTTTTATTAGTCGCTTCTCCACCTTTTGTTATTAGTCGCTTCTCCGCCTTTTTTTATTAGTCGCTTCTCCACCTTTTTTTATTAGTCGCTTCTCCACCTTTTTTTATCTTTTCCTTCTCTGCCTTTTTTTATTGGTCGCTTCTCTGCCTTTTTTTATTAGTCGCTTCTCCAACTTCTTTTTATCTTTCGCTTCTCCGCCTGTTTTTATTAGTAGCTTCTCCGCCTTTTTTTATTAGTCGCTTTTCCACCTTTTTTTATTAGTCACTTCTCCGCCTTTTTTTATTAGTTGCTTCTCCGCCTTTTTTTATTAGTCGCTTCTCCGCCTTTTTTTATTAGTCGCTTCTCCACCTTTTTTTATCTTTTGCTTCTCTGGCTTTTTTTATTAGTCGCTTCTCTGCCTTTTTTTATTAGTCACTTCTCCACCTTTTTTTTTTCTTTTGCTTCTCCGCCTTTTTTTATTAGTTGCTTCTTTGCCTTTTTTTATTAGTTCAGTTCAGACAGATTTGCGAAGACGTCGCTTCGCCCGGGCTATATGCACAAGGCGGCCCGGCCTCTGCCAGCTATGAGTGCTGACTCATCTTATCTAATCTTATCTGATCATCATCGCTGAATTCAATTCAGCTCAGTTCAGAGAGATTTTGCGAAGACGTCGCTTCGCCCGGGTTGTATGGATGGGGTAGCCCGGTCTCTATTGGCTATAAGTGCTGACTCATCTGATTATCATAACTGAACTTTTACCGTGGCGGTCGGATTGCCTGTAGGCGCTCCAGTTGCCAGGGGGCTAGTGACAGGCATAGCCGTCTAACCAGCCCGGCGGCTGTCGTCTCTGGGCCCTGCCTGAGGAAGCGAGTGTGCTCGCATTCCATCAGGTAGTGCTCTAATTTGGCGTCCGGCGCGCCACAATACTCACAGCGTCGCTCATCTAGCCCAATAGTGGGGATGATTTGCCACGCACAAGGGTAGCCTATTCTCAGTCTGCGCAGACTGACTTCAGCACACCTTGATATTCTGGGAGAGAGTATCAGCGACTCATAGCCTGTGGCGTTTGAGTACCAGCTGGCCGAGGGGGAGGTTCTCGCTTCCTCTCTGTGTCGCTGCAGGGCACCGACCTGCCCTGCAACCATCGTTTTACGCCTTAGCAGTTCCCGGCTAGGATGCACCACAAGATCACTCAAGGGTTTCTTCCTGCCTTCCTCCGCTAACCTGTCAGCTACGTCATTCCCTTCAATACCAACATGGCTTGGGATCCAGTTGATGATGATGCGTCTTCCCTGATCCAGGATTCTCTGAGCAATGGTGAGAATCGAGGTTACCAGGTAAACGTTATCAAGGGGCGTGCTTTGTTGCAGGCTGTCAATGGCGGCCCTAGAGTCTGTGTGTATAACAACATGCCCGTCCGTCTGGGCTGCATGGGCTAGGGCTCCCATAATAGCTACTGCCTCTGCCTGGAGCGAGGAGGCAAAGCCTAAAAGGCACCACTTTCTTCTAGCACTAGCAGGAAATAGAACCTTGATTGGCACCCATCCATGGTCTGTAGAAAGCTCTATCTTTATAGAGCGTTGGCACACAGCAAGTTACCGACCTCTTGCTCTAGTGTACTGCTAATGTGCAAGCAAAAAGAGAAGAGGAAGGTGACTCAAGCCATGCTCAGTGTTTACAATGTGCCCTGTGCCTTTTACTGTGGCACTTCCAGTCATAAGCACAGGTTCCCTTCCTCTTCCCTACCTCTTCATGTTATCTTCATTGTAAATGGTTTTATGTTTCATATTTTTTTGTATTCATCTGCTCTCATGAACAAATATGAAAAAATAAATTTGCTTTTTGTCCTCCCATAAAACAGCTATACTTCTATCACACTGAGTATAAAGAAAATAACAAGGTGATATGAACCCTATACTACAATTTTAGTCAACTACAGTCATATGACAAATAAAAGTCTCTCAATATAATAAAAGATACAAAAATTAAACCATAAAAATGACTGAAAGAGAGTGGGAAAAGTCAAAGTATGATGTGTGAAGCCGCCTCACTCAAAAAAAAAAAGAAAAAGAAAGAAAGAAAGAAAGAAAGAAAGAAAGAAAGAAAGAAAGAAAGAAAGAAAGAAAGAAAGAAAGAAAGAAAGAAAGAAAGAAAGAAAGAAAGAAAGAAAGAAAGAAAGAAAGAAAGAAAGAAAGAAAGAAAAAAGAAAGAAAGAAAGAAAGAAAGAAAAAGGAAAAGAAGAAGCCATCCTGGAGACTGGGCAAATATATCACCTGTCCGCAGTGGGATACATTCCTAGACTTCTCGCAAATCATTAATATTTACAAATATGTGTTGTACACACTACAATCTTATTATTATGCTATTATAGTTACCATACCCAAGATTATTTTATGTGGTTCAATCAAGTATTCAAATACATCAAAACTCAGGGCTGGCCTTAGGAGGTGCAGGGCCCAAATGGGAACAATTCTGGTTGACCCAGATTCCCAGAATGCTTGCACTGTAGCAGTGCGGGTCCACTTAGTCGCAAGACCTAATTGGAAGCAGGGTCCAGTTGCCCTAAGGTTGGTCCTGTCATAACTACCTTAAATAAGTACACATTCCAAATACAGGCCATGAAATGTTACATGTCAATTTTGTCCTACACTGGCCTATTATCATCCTCTCATTCTGAAAGCATTTGCAGAAATTTTGGTAGTATTGAAACACAAAAGTGATTTTAACCCATTCGCGCTGGTTGACATCCTATCACATGGTAGAAAAATATCCCCGGACCTGGGTGATGTTTTGAGACGTTGTGCATTTTCTCGCCAAGATCAGGGAGGGGCAGTTGTGACATGCTGAAACGTCAGCAATGGATCGCTAGATTGTTCTCAAATATAATAATTTTACATAATTTCTTAGACTCTGTTACTTTAGTTTATATGTTGGAGTGTCACAAAATGAGATATAATGTTGAAAAAAATGACGTCACAAAAAAATATGTGATATTGATGACATCATGGTAATTTCTGCTTCTTGATCGGTTAAATAAATAGATCTCAGTCAAAAAACTTTTGTAAAATGAGATGTGTTTGGCCTAGAAGTAAGATAAAGTAAAAAATTATTAATGCAATACTACTTCTAATTTGTTGATTACATGTGACATCACGAGGTACATGTACATACTTATGATTATTCATATTGTCCTTTTTTTTTTGTTTTTTTGGGAAAAAAATAATAATAAGTATAAAACATGTTTTTTGATGCCCCACTAAGAGATTCTTTTCACTTTCCTTTGGTATTTTCACATAGAAGTAAAGAATATAGGCAAAGTTCAATAAAATAAAACTAAAAAGGCATTACTGTAACATGTTTTTCAACTAAAATAACTCCTCTGAACATGGCAATATTTTTACATGCCTTTATATTGTAGATGCATTCATGAAAACCATAAGAATAGGGTGGGTGGAAAACACAGCTCCAGGCAGCAAGTAAACACCCCGGCATGAAGCATCGTGCACTTGTTATCTTCCCGGCGTAAGTGGGAGTAGGCAAAAATACATCCTGTCATGAATGGGTTAACAATGGCATAACTCCACAAAGACTATTGCTGCCTTGTGGGAGAAAGAGAGAGTGGGAGGAAAATGCACACATTCAACACTATATACTAATTGTTCAACTTCATCCCATTGCATACGGGTGTCAAGACATACATGACGGCACCAATTAGGCCTAAGAAACTGCTGTCAATGTGTACATGACGCAACATTGGGATCTGCTCACAGTTGAAGCACACACACAGTCATAAAGTATTACGGCTGTAACGGCACTAGCTCTAGAGCTACATGGTTCCAAAGTCAGCTTAAACTTGCATTTTATGATATATTTATGGAAAAAAATATTGTTTGGGCTAGTCTGCGCTACGCAGAGGGTGGATAAAATAACTGTGCTTGGATTAATATCAAGAAAAAAAAAAAAAAAAAAAAAAAATCCCCCCTTGGATTATATTCTGGAAAAGCCATTTAATGTTTCAACAAAAGCATTGAAAAATGAGGGCTAAGGATGACTGACAGGCTTTCACTAAAAAAAAAGCACCATCAGTCACAAAGCTCCACTTCTATAAAGTGCCAACACAAAGAGCAGCTCCCATTGCACTGGTGCCAGCAAGTATTCAGGCTCACCCTCACTATTGCATGTATTGATGCTCCCTTTTTATTCATTCTTCACACTCTCTCACGATTGCATCTTTTGATTTCTCATTATCAATTTCTGATCTGCAAATGTTAAAGGCCAACTGCAAAGCATGTGTAGCATATTAGAATACAGACTCGAACTAAGACTGAAAACTTGGTCACATACTCTAACTCTTATTATCTGTATTATCTCTTTCTCAAAAGGGAGACAAATATCTTACATAAGCAGATATACAGTTTCTAAAGTTAAATGATATAACTGACAAATTTTGTCCTTGAACTAGAAATGTTAAGAAATGTCATATAATGTGTTATTTGACTAATAAAACAAAGAGAGACAAAAGTACCTGCTTGGCTGATGGTGACATTCCTGACTGCACTACAATGATTGCACGCTGAATGTTCTCTTCCTGCATCCTGGTGCAGTAAGTCTTAATTGTTCGCACACCCACCTGTCAAATGATTATCACAATTAACTCAAACAGAAAAATGCTGTAAAAACAACATTAAGATTATTATCCTATTTAAATTTACTTAACCAGCTGTGTTTCTGTTCATTGAAATTATTCATGAATAGCAGCATTACACACTATAGGTTTGAATAATCTTCACCCCACACACAACATACAAAAATGTGTAATTTGTTGGATATCATATACCATGTACACAGATGAATAAGATACAGCCACAGTAAGAATGCAAATGGAGTTGTAATATTTCAAAGTCCTACTGACTTGTCAATACAAATCCATAATTCAATCACTTATAAACACAAAGAATAGGGAGTGAAAAAAAAAAGTATTCTATACAAAGACAAAATGCTAATCTTCATTCAAAGTATCAACCACAGCTTCATGGTAAGTACTAATATTTCCCCTTAAACCCTTAGGACAGTAAACTAGTGTTTCTTAAGCAGTTGGTTATGATATGCAGACAAAATAAAAAAAACTGTTGGACAACAGAGGAAGCTTTGACAGTTAAATAACTATTTAACCATTCCAGGACAGGCATGTTTCATCACAGGGTAGGATCACCTTCATACTGCATTATTCTTTATGTTAAAATTACAAGCTATTTAGTCCTGCAGTTGTGCATAGCCAATGCTGATTAGTATCACTTTGACAATATATCATATATAGACTCATACCATAAGACTAAAAAGTAATAGAAAACACACATCTCAAAATACCCAGCCCATGCTGGATGTAGCTTATCCTGGAAGGATTTAATCTGGTTCCCAGGTATAGATGCCAAAACCAGACATTAACTAACAGTAACATCACAAAGTAATATCATTAACCAGGTGGCCTAGGCTAACATAGACATCACTTCCAGATGTCCTTTTTACAGAATACAGTTTGTAAATTATAACAAAGCCAAATGGCATAAAGCTAAAACAAGTCTACCATTAAATCAACACACAGAATATGCAAACCTTTGGTTCATCTGGGAAAAAAACAAACATCTGATCTGTCGGATCGTCATTGTGGGCTACAAGCACAATCAGGTCTGATCTTGCTGGGTGACGCTCTGAAGGTTTGTCTCCAAACTGCTCCTTGAATTGGTCAAGTGTCTGATCCAATTCATCCTGCGTCACCAGGTACCCACGGTCGTGACAGAGCTGCATGATGGTCTTACGGATACGCCAAAGCTTGTAGGTCTCAGCTTCATCATCCATGATTCCTTTTCTTCACTGTAGACAGAGATCTTCATATTATTAAGTGTCTTGGATTAGAAAAAGGACGACAACAGTTTATGTTTTAACGAGATCTCAAATAGTGTTCCTTAATTTCTGATACTCAATTTGTAATCTATTCAGTTGGTCATAACATGCCCCTGTGCCAGTATGGCTGCTTTGTTTATTTACAACTTGTACAAGTAAGAACAGGTAATTTTGAATAACAATGATTGAAAATATAAAGAAATATGACTCAGTCAGAATAAAAAAATGCCAAAAATCTACATGCAGACTCTATGCATGTACTGGTAACTACTGCTCAAAAGTTGTTTGTTATAGCCACAAATATAATATGTATTTAATGGATGCAGATTCATAATTTTTCAGCTTAATTATTAATATTGTTGTCTAAGTATGTGTAGGACTTAATAATGGTGAAAAATAAATGTTATTCTCTAAGAGTTATTCTGAAGAAATAGTTATTCATAAAGAACTATGGTATTTCTTTTTTTTTTGACTGATGACATAAACCATCTCACAATCGTAAATAATCAGGTCTAAATCTCATATCAAATGTGGTTTCTTTAGTCATATGCTGGAGAGCAGAAGACCTGCATTCAACTCTTTGTTCAATCACATGTTTGCAGTCATATGTACTCATTCCGTTCTCCCATATCAACCCACATGTAGCCTGACATGTGTGCCTATGGAGTGTTTGGCCTGACATCAAATAGCATGATGTAGGTGCCAATAATTGTTATGGTATATTTGACATTAATCCTCTCTGGACGGGTGGTACAGTACTGTACCGCTCATTCAAAAGCCCAGTGGCCGGGCGGCACAGTATTGTGCCAGCCATTTAATTGATTTAGGCCTAAGCGCTCGAAAGCCCCGGCATTGTGACATTCAAGGCTGGAATGCCCCCGTCGTGAGTGGGTTAAGGGAGAACGGATTGTTGTGTTTCTCTATTACACTATGAGTAATAACTCTATTCAGTAAGTAATGATGCAAATTGCAATAATATAAATTATAATTAGTGTAATAATCCCCAAAATAGACTTATCTTAAAATCCTAAAAATATAGCACCACTCTCTCAAAGCATCAGAAGGAAAAAAAGCCTTGAAAGGTGCCCATTCACAATCTGCACCAAGCACTATCTTCAGAGAGCTTTAACACACAGGAAGATGACCTCTGGCTCTAAAATACCAGTGATGCAAGATGTGCTGGCTGAATGAATAAAGAAAGCTGATCTAGACCATGTGCAACATGGTGCCACTTCTTCATCTATTTTCAATTGGGAAGGTTATTTCTTTTGTATTTGTTTACAAGAGAGACACATACAAAAAAAGTTGTTTTTTGTTTTCTCATAAAAGTGTATTATTTCTACCATAAAGAACATAATGAGCTGATATGGACCCTATGCTAGAATTTCAGTCTACAACATTGACAAATGCTACCAGATGACATATCTGAAAAGATGGTAAACCAAAAAAATT
>BOPN01004003.1:102500-110000 GCA_017312705.2 Penaeus japonicus | reverse complement strand
AAAAAACTAAATGTAAAAAGACTGATAACAGTGATGGGGCGAATGATTTTTTTTTTTTTTATCACTATCGTTATTGGTATCTTTCACATGGTTACTTGCTACTATCAATATTCATTTATTGATGTACTTCCAACATTACTCCACCGAGAGCACCATTAATTTGATTTTATAACAATTTCTTTTATATTTCACTATTCTTATATCGTTATTGGTATCATCATCGTTGTTATTACCATTATCATTACCATTGTTAATTTTGTCATTATCAATTTTATCATTACAACTTTTATTATCATTATCATTAGTCATTATCATTATTATCACTACTATTGCCATTATTATTTTATAATTATCATTTGAACGCTTGATAAAAAATAAAAAGTTTTTTATCATTTTTTTACAAGCATTGTGGGAAACAATCGTAAAATAATAGACAAGTTGGAATAAAAGTAGTAAAACAGATCAATAATTCCTCTTAACGCTTTTCTTTTGCTTATAATACGCATCATTCTGCATATTCTTTTTCGTTATTTTGATCGTTTTCTTTCAGATTTTTCTTTCTTTTTTTCGTCCTATCATCTCCGTGTAACTTATGTCTTGATATATATACTGTCGCTTTGTTGTAGTAGTGGAAGAAGACGACAAGTAGTAAAGATAAAGCAAGGGAATGGAAGGAAATTTAAGAGGAGAAATAGGAGAAACGGATGAAACGGGGAGAAGGAGAAAAAACAAAAACAAAGACAAAATGGAAGAAATGGTGAAAAAGAAAGACGAAACTGAAACACCATTTCATATCATAGTGCAGCATAATGTTGATGGTGGTGGTGATGAAGTTAGTAATGATAACAATGATAATGATAATAATGGAAATTATAATGAGGATAACAATGACAATGATCATTATCACAATATAATAATAATAATAATGATAATAATAATAATAACAATTATTATTATAAAAATAATAATAATGATAATGATATCAATAGTAACAAGAACAATAATGATGATAATGACAATTGTAATAATAATGGTAGTATTAGCAGACGTAGTAGTAGTAGTGGCAGTAGAATGATTATAATGATAATTTCAATACAATGCTATTGTCAACAGTGATAATAATAAAGGTGATGATGATGATAATAACATCAACAATAGCATTAGTAAAAAAAATATAATAGTAACAACTCTGTAATGCTTATAGTTGTAATAATGATAGAAATATAATAATAATAATAGTAATAATAGTAATGATAATATCACCGACAACACCATTTGAGACAACTGTAGATAACAATAACAACAATAATGACAACGATGATAATAATAAATAACAATGTGATGTTAATTCGTCTTCTTCACTCCCAAGTCTTCTTAGAGACTGGCTACATTGTTCTTAGCGACGCAAACAAAATGATTATGCAAGAATGGTGTATGAGACACTCAGTGAGGTTGAAGCTCTGTTGCAGTCGAACTGTTTAGTGTCAGATTTAGACACAATACACGTGGTGGGAGAAAAGTGGATGAAGCATATATGTATATGAGAGAAAGAAAACAAGGAGGGGGGGAGAGGAATAGGTAGGAAGAAGAGCAAGCGAGGAAACAGAAGGCTGACACAGACAAGAGTGATCAACACGCTTCGTCTGGGTCACCCATCAAGAGACACATACACACACACATATACGTCTACACATACACACACACACACACATCTACTCACACATACACACACACATCTACTCACACACACACATAAACACACACACACACACATACACAAACAAACACACACACACTAAAGAATACGCACACAAATAACACACATATACACGCAATAACAAACAAACACAACAACAACATACACACGTATACGCAGACACACATGTCACTCGGAGGGATGACGTCACCCACCAGCTCCTTGTAAGTGAGCGAGTTCACAGTGGACAAGGAACAAAGTGAAGAATGACGAACAACTAGAATCATTCTCGGTTCTCCCTAATTCCCCCTCGTTCGCGTGACCAAATCTTCTGTGCTACAGGAGCCTCTCACCGAGCTCATATTCGCCTGGTGAGAATTTCCTTGATAACTGATCTGGGAGAATTCAAGCGGCTGCTACGATCTCTTTCTCTTTCTCTCTCTCTCTCTCTCTCTGACTGGACACTGCGACGCGTGGAATGAGCCTCGCTTCTATGGCCTGCTTGGTTTGGCCTAACCTGTTTTGCGAGTCGAGTTGTAGCCGCTTAAGGCTGTTTTTATTCCTAGACTACAAGGCAGACGGAATGAATAAATCGACACTAACATGTGATGAATGGTTGTTTTCCTTAATTAATCTCTCTCTAAGCTGATCGCCAAGGTTTCGTTCCTCAGAGCTGCGTAGATCATAGAGATAGCCTCTGCGTGTTACCATGCGGCTACAAATCGCATAGAAATCTCTTCGCCTGTCATAAAAGCAGGACTACTTCTCTCTCTCTGTCTCTGTGTCTCATAAAAGCAGGACAACTCTCTCTGTGTCTCATAAAAGCAGGACTACTTCTCTCTCTGTGTCTCATAAAAGCAGGACAACTCTCTCTGTGTCTTTGTGTCTCATAAAAGCAGGACTACTTCTCTCTCTCTCTGTGTCTTTGTCTCTGTGTCTCATAAAAACACGACTACTCTCTCTCTGTCTCTGTGTCTCATAAAAGCAGGACTACTTCTCTCTCTCTGTCTCTGTGTCTCATAAAAGCAGGACTACTTCTCTCTCTCTGTCTCTGTGTCTCTGTCTCTGTGTCTCATAAAAGCAGGACTACTTCTCTCTCTCTGTCTCTGTGTCTCATAAAAGCAGGACTACTTCTCTCTCTCCGTCTCTGTCTCTGTGTCTCATAAAAGCAGGACTACTTCTCTCTCTCTGTCTGTGTCTCTGTCTCTGTGTCTCATAAAAGCAGGACTACTTCTCTCTCTGTCTCTGTGTCTCATAAAAGCAGGACTACTTCTCTCTCTGTCTCTGTCTCTGTGTCTCATTCTCTGTGTGTCTCTCTCTCTCTGTGTCTGTCTCTCTGCCTTTAAAGGGCAAATAAATACTGCATGACGGAGTGAATGCATTCGGAGAAGTTATTACAGCAAAATAAAAGATGTGAATAAAAACGGGTAATAGAGGAGCGTGCCCCAGTTACACCAAACATCACTCTCCGGACGCTTTAATTGTTCATTCAATTAATCTAATAACGATCTATAGATTAGCCATTTTCCTTTGGTTTCCTCCCTCTGTGCCCTGCGCCTTTGAAGGTTTTACCAGGTGTTTTCGCTTGACTACCGCTTTTCCTCCCTACACACACACACACACACTCTGTCTCTGTGTCTCATAAAAGCAGGACTACTTCTAATTCTCTGCGTCTCTGTGTCTCATAAAAGCAGAACTACTTCTCTCTCTCTCTGTGTCTTTGTCTCTGTGTCTCATAAAAACACGACTACTCTCTCTCTGTCTCTGTGTCTCATAAAAGCAGGACTACTTCTGTCTCTGTGTCTCATAAAAGCAGAACTACTTCTCTCTCTCTGTCTCTGTGTCTCATAAAAGCAGGACTACTTCTCTCTCTCTGTCTCTGTGTCTCATAAAAGCAGAACTACTTCTCTCTCTCTGTCTCTGTGTCTCATAAAAGCAGGACAACTCTCTCTGTGTCTTTGTGTCTCATAAAAGCAGGACTACTTCTCTCTCTCTCTGTGTCTTTGTCTCTGTGTCTCATAAAAACACGACTACTCTCTCTCTGTCTCTGTGTCTCATAAAAGCAGGACTACTTCTGTCTCTGTGTCTCATAAAAGCAGAACTACTTCTCTCTCTCTGTCTCTGTGTCTCATAAAAGCAGGACTACTTCTCTCTCTGTCTCTGTGTCTCATAAAAGCAGGACTACTTCTCTCTCTCTCTGTGTCTCATAAAAACACGACTACTCTCTCTCTGTCTCTGTGTCTCATAAAAGCAGGACTACTTCTGTCTCTGTGTCTCATAAAAGCAGAACTACTTCTCTCTCTCTGTCTCTGTGTCTCATAAAAGCAGGACTACTTCTCTCTCTGTCTCTGTGTCTCATAAAAGCAGGACTACTTCTCTCTCTCTGTCTCTGTGTCTCATAAAAGCAGGACTACTTCTCTCTCTCTGTCTCTGTGTCTCATAAAAGCAGAACTACTTCTCTCTCTCTGTCTCTGTGTCTCATAAAAGCAGGACTACTTCTCTCTCTGTCTCTGTGTCTCATAAAAACACGACTACTCTCTCTCTGTCTCTGTGTCTCATAAAAGCAGGACTACTTCTGTCTCTGTGTCTCTGTGTCTCATAAAAGCAGGACTACTTCTCTCTCTCTGTCTCTGTGTCTCATAAAAGCAGAACTACTTCTCTCTCTCTGTCTCTGTGTCTCAGCAGATCCACTCTCTCTCTCTGTCTCTGTGTCTCATAAAAGCAGGACTACTTCTCTCTCTGTCTCTGTGTCTCATAAAAGCAGAACTACTTCTCTCTCTGTCTCTGTGTCTCATAAAAGTAGTAGATAACTCTGTGTCTTTGTGTCTCATAAAAGCAGGACTACTTCTCTCTCTCTGTCTCTGTGTCTCATAAAAGCAGAACTACTTCTCTCTCTGTCTCTGTGTCTCATAAAAGCAGAACTACTTTTCTCTGTCTCTGTGTCTCATAAAAGCAGGACTACTTCTCTCTCTGTCTCTGTGTCTCATAAAAACACGACTACTCTCTCTCTGTCTCTGTGTCTCATAAAAGCAGGACTACTTCTGTCTCTGTGTCTCTGTGTCTCATAAAAGCAGGACTACTTCTCTCTCTCTGTCTCTGTGTCTCATAAAAGCAGAACTACTTCTCTCTCTCTGTCTCTGTGTCTCATAAAAGCAGAACTACTTCTCTCTCTCTGTCTCTGTGTCTCATAAAAGCAGAACTACTTCTCTCTCTCTGTCTCTGTGTCTCATAAAAGCAGGACTACTTCTCTCTCTCTGTCTCTGTGTCTCATAAAAGCAGAACTACTTCTCTCTCTCTGTCTCTGTGTCTCATAAAAGCAGGACAACTCTCTCTGTGTCTTTGTGTCTCATAAAAGCAGGACTACTTCTCTCTCTCTCTGTGTCTTTGTCTCTGTGTCTCATAAAAACACGACTACTCTCTCTCTGTCTCTGTGTCTCATAAAAGCAGGACTACTTCTGTCTCTGTGTCTCATAAAAGCAGGACTACTTCTCTCTCTCTGTCTCTGTGTCTCATAAAAGCAGAACTACTTCTCTCTCTCTGTCTCTGTGTCTCATAAAAGCAGGACTACTTCTCTCTCTCTGTCTCTGTGTCTCATAAAAGCAGAACTACTTCTCTCTCTCTGTCTCTGTGTCTCATAAAAGCAGGACTACTTCTCTCTCTCTGTCTCTGTGTCTCATAAAAGCAGAACTACTTCTCTCTCTCTGTCTCTGTGTCTCATAAAAGCAGGACTACTTCTCTCTCTCTGTCTCTGTGTCTCATAAAAGCAGAACTACTTCTCTCTCTCTGTCTCTGTGTCTCATAAAAGCAGGACTACTTCTCTCTCTGTCTCTGTCTCTGTGTCTCATAAAAGCAGGACTACTTCTCTCTCTGTCTCTGTGTCTCATTCTCTGTGTGTGTCTCTCTCTCTGTCTCTGTCTCTCTGCCTTTAAAGGGCAAATAAATACTGCATGACGGAGTGAATGCATTCGGAGAAGTTATTACAGCAAAATAAAAGAGGTGAATAAAAACGGGTAGTAGAGGAGCGTGCCCCAGTTACACCAAACATCACTCTCCGGACGCTTTAATTGTTCATTCAATTAATCTAATAACGATCTATAGATTAGCCTTTTTCCTTTGGTTTCCTCCCTCTGTGCCCTGCGCCTTTGAAGGTTTTACCAGGTGTTTTCGCTTGACTACCGCTTTTCCTCCCTACACACACACACACACACACACACACACACAGAGACAGTTTCTATTGTCTAGAACAAGCAGAACATCCGACTAACCACGGGTAAATGGGAATGAATTTGGAAATAATTCCTTTCTGATATTGATAGTCTTGCCGACTTCATAAACCTGCATATAAACGAAGACTCATACATATACACTCGCATATTAAATCAGAAGAGGACATATAGCGGAAATATGCCATTTCATTATAAAACAAAGAGAAACGCGCGGTGAAACGTTTGCTGCAGGCATATTGCTCATATATATAGACATATTAGTCATTCCGTAAACTTTCGTAGAAGTCTGAGAAGGGGCTAATCTTTTTTAAATCTCGCGTGACTAAGAATTTCTGGAGTTACAGGAGAGGAAGAGTTGGAGAGAGAGAGGGAGAGGGAGAGAGGGGGAGGGGGAGGGAGAGAAAGAGAGAGAGAGAGAGAGGAGAGAGAGAAGGAGAGAGAGAGAGAGAGAGAGAGAGAGAGAGAGAGAGAGAGAGAGAGAGAGAGAGAGAGAGAGAGAGAGAGGAGAGAGAGAGAGAGAGAGAGAGAGAGAGAGAGAGAGAAAGAGGGGGAGAGGGAGAGAGAGAGAGAGAGAGAGAGAGAGAGAGAGAGAGAGAGAGAGAGAGAGAGAGAGAGAGCGAGAGAGAGAGAGAGAGAGAGCGAGAGAGAGAGCAAGAGAGTAGAGAGTAAAAAGCGAGAGAAAGAGAGATAGAGAGAAAGAGATAGATAGATAGATAGAGAGAGAATGAGAGTGAAGAAAGAAAGAAAGAGAAGAGGCAAAGTAGAAATAGACAAGAAACAGAGACGCTGACAAAGAGTGATGAAGTAAGGAGAAAGAGGCGAGCAATTAAGAGCGTGATATGCAAAAGGAGAGGAGATACTTTCAAGAGAAAAAGAGAGACAAAAGAAACTGGGTGAGAGAAGAGGGTGGAGGGAGGGCTAGGAAGGGCCACAGGAAGGCGGAGTCAGATAAGGTTAGCTCAGTCTTCTCTGTGTGTCCCGAGCGAGCAGTTACTACGCGCTGCGGCGCTGTTCAGGGGAGGTTCTGGTTCCTACGCTATCGAAAGTGACTGCTTGTTGCCAGAGAAATTCCTGTAGAATATTTGAGGTAAGGTCCGCTTTCTCGAGGCATGCTATCGGTGTGTTAATCTTCTTATTTTTTGTCGAGGATTTTTGTTTTTATCACCATCGCCGAGTGATTGAAACACGTGTTGATTAATATCAGCGGTAGGACTGCTCGTATTTGTGGGTGCATCGGCCCATATATTTACATTTATACGAATATGCAACAGATAAATGCAATGATACCAATGCCAAAATACAATTGCATAATATTGTGATTTAAATAGATATAGAGGATCATTGTCGTTTCATGGAAAGAAATTCTAGCACAAACCTGTACAACGATAATGAATTAGATCGATGCTAATAGCCATATGAGAAAAAAAAGAAAAAAATAATAATAAACGGTAAATGATGAATGATATATCAGTTCTCATAAGATGCGACTCAAGGCCACGGCGCTTGAGGGCTCCGTCTGGCCTTGAGTTTCGCGCGTACGCAAATAACTGTTTGCTATCCATTTATTTTTTCACTTCA
>BOPN01004003.1:97500-100000 GCA_017312705.2 Penaeus japonicus | reverse complement strand
ATATATATATATATATATATATATATATATATATATATATATATATATGGATACATACAAACAGGAAGATAAATATATTTTATTAAATGACTTTTATAGCATTTCATCAACATGGTTGAGTACTTTACCATTTATTACAATATTTCTCGTAATCTAATAATTTCATAAACACGTTTTCGTAAAATCCTATATCTTTACAGGGACCAAGAAAAATGTTTAATCTTATCAAACCTAACCACAGTACTTAAGAAAAATAGAACAAGCTTATCTCACTTTATCTCTCAGTTCATAACTCCTGAACGATCAGTTGTAGTAACACTAAAGGTAATGCTTAGTAAACAAAATGTGAATGTAAAAATCATGCGTTTGGTGAATGAAAAACTCGCGTCTGAATTGTGATAATGAAATTGTATTTGCATTGTAAAGAAAATGCTTTATTAAAAAAACTATTAAATTGATATAATCCCAAAGAGAGAAATCTGACAGCACAGGTATGATTTAGAGTGTTCAGCTTCAATAAAGTCACACACATCAAATCCACCAATTAGGATCTTCGTTTTAGCGGTTGCCCCGCCCCCAACACCTTATATGGAAAGTGTCTCTTGTTGACTCAAGGTCATCGTCAAAAATAATATTTGTATATTTATGATTATAACGGGTTATTGTTTTATGGAGGGCTTGGTCAGATATATAATATGGATATATATTGAATCGACATGACTGTAAGACAGGCCAACAAACTACGGTGGTATCAAATAGTCAAACATAAACTAAACCTTAATACAGACTTCAATTACAAATATATCCTTATTCAGTCTAGACTATTTTCGTACGAAATTGCAACTTCCTCGCTAATCATACACATCATTGATATATATTAACTCGCGAAAACAGTTCTCCAGATATAGCAGGCAACAGTGGTACAAAACAGGGTGATTCTATCTTAAAGTCCCACACCAGAGGCTAATACTCAAATTACAAAATTAGAGGATAGCTGGACAGACTCCCTTTTCCAGCAAACCGGACCCAACATGTTCTCCCTGACGAGTCTTCTGTTAACTCTGTCCCTGTTTCCTCGTGGCCCTCCCTTTTTGATACGTTACAATTGACCTTCCATTATCCACGCCTACTCTTCCACAATATTTTTCGTTCACGATAGCTTACTATATGGGCCCATACAGTTTACTGACGATTGTAAAACTTCAAGATTATTTAAACTCCCCAGAACAATGGAAACATAAATGGTACATAGAATTTAGATCTGATAAATACGAAATTAAGTCATTCACCCGAGCACCCGCAGATCATATAAAACAAAATACTACATAACTGCACATGCGACGAAGTATACACAAATAAATATTCAGGGATTCACTTACCATCTAACATGAAACCCAACACACACTAAAATATACACCACAAAACCAACCGCATTATGGGGTTCCCGAGGATAGACTTTAACAGCTGCACACTTGGCATTAAACACCTATTTCAGAACTCACTTGTTTTCTCAACAGTTAAGGACTGTAATCTGTGACTCCCACGCTTCCCAATATCAACAAATTTGATTTAATAAGCACCATGGCTACACGTTGCATTACCGTTAATTTCGCAAACATATCTGGCATCACAACATAACATATATATATATACATATATACTCCATGGAAAGTCGTAGGCAAATACAGACTGCAAATAATATGTAAAATTGCCAACTGGAATACTTCCTCTCAGCACTAGAATTACTTGCAAGTCACATATCCAGAACTACACTACCTATCCCACCAACAGAGACTCCTACAATCACTCTTTCTATCCACGCACAATTCGTAACAGTAACGGGCTCTCCTGCCATACAATCGACAATACACTCGTTCACAAACAAGCTGCACAAACCGCCCGGAACAACACAAGGCATTACCACGTGGCCACTGCTTCATTTGGCTTTCCCTTTCAATCAAATGCGTGTTTAATGTATATTATTACAAATCGATATGAAGAATTCGCGCTCAACAAATATACTGCTCTGTATATCTTGCTCATAATGCTCTGAAGAAACCATAGAGCGAAAAAGCCTTCGTTTTATTAACTTGTTTTCATGTTTTCCCGTCGTTGTTTTACCCACGAGAGGAGGATCGAGATGAGAGGCGATTTACATTACATTTACTGATCTATTTTTGCGCGTGTGTTTTCCTTCTCATCAATGGTTGTTAACGGCTTCAGTATTTAAACTTGAGTAATTTTAGTTACCACTGATACTCTTAATCATATATTTAAATATCGATATATGATGATATTAACAATTTCATTATGATGGGAATTATAGAATGGCATTTTTTTTGCGCTATGTGATGCTAATTCAAGTATGTGGCGAAAAACCTCGATTAATTTCGGAACGTTTATAAATTCAACACAGCAAGGACCAGGAGAGGCAGACTTGAGCTGAACGCCACTGAGGAGTTCCCGGAGGTGAAAGATACGCTGATTGCACGCTTGCCTC
>BOPN01004003.1:85000-87500 GCA_017312705.2 Penaeus japonicus | reverse complement strand
CTGTCTTTTTAGTATTTTTTTTATATCATTAGATCATTATTGTTTTTTTTTATTTTAACCACAGGTTTACGAACGTTTGCAGTTTTTTTCTCTTTTCTCTCTCGATTAAAAAAGAAAGAAAGGAAAAAGAGAAAACAAAAATGTTGGTGTATGTGCATGCGTTTGTGTGTGTGTGTGTGTGTGTGTGTGTGTGTGTGTGTGTGTGTGTGTGTGTGTGTGTGTGTGTGTGTGTGTGTGTGTGTGTGTGTGTGTGTGTGTGTGTTTGATCTATCACTATTCTCAGAGAATTGGCATTTATTTTTTCCTCCATTTTTATCCGTAGCAGCTGACTTTCCATCATGATCTTTCTCATTCTAGCGGAACATGGAACCTTACAATTTAGTGAAATAGTTAATTTTTTGGTATCCAAAATTAGATATTTTAAGCTTCCTATGAAAGGTTTTTATTCACCGGTTTTAAGCTTTTTAAGTTTATATAAATTTATGATCTGCATGTGCATTCTTACAGTAAAGTATACTACATTTGACAGTATTTCGTTGAATAATGATATTAAATTTTATCACCATTTACCACGTAACAGACTTACATGACGAACTAAACTCAGTATAATGCCATTTACAAAATCTCTGCCACTTGTATCATTTGCAAACTTTACAAACGCTTATATTTTCTTTGTCGTTTTAAAATTATAAACTTTGGAAACTGTTTAGGATTTTTCATCGTCAACGCCAATGCTTCGAGAATGTTCAAAGCCGCAGGGTCTACCATCGACGCAAATCTAGCAGCCATTATCATCAATATAGTGCAGGTAAATAGTTCATATTTCCACGTGACTGGATATACATACTGCATTCCTTCACCTGCATTTGTACATAGAAAAAAATATTTCGTAACTTCAATGATTGAGTACCATGCCATAGAAACTCACCTTCAATAATAATTCACAGACGCACGTATTTAACTCTCTTTGCAGCTAATAGGCGGGTCCGTTGGATTTGTTTTGGCAGACAAACTGGGTCGAAAAGGGTTGCTCTACTCAGGTCTAACGCTTATGTTTGTGTCCTTAACTGGTCTCGCGACATACGTTGGCCTAACAGAAACCCAGAATGGGGACGGGTGCGTAAATAATAAGTTTCTAGGCATAATACTTATGGTATATATGAAAAATAAGATTTTTATTTTATAAGAATTTTATTAGTTCTACTCTCAATAATAAATATTAGAATAAAAAAAACTATGATGTACATCGACATCGAAGCAAGATAAATATCAATAAACAAATAACAGAGACACGCAAAATAATAATAATAATAATAACAACACCGCCATCGTTTGACAGCTTGGCCGAGGAACAGATAGATGACCTAATAGCAAGCACAGTCAGCACTCCAGATTTCGCCAACTTCACGAAGGGGCAAATGGACGACCTAATGGAAAGCCCAGTCATACAGAAGCACGGCTGGATTCCGCTGGCGTGCCTCATCGTGTGTCAATTTGGAGCTGCGTTTGGCGTCAATGCTATTCCTTTCATCCTGAGCACAGAGTACTTCCCTACGTGGATCAGAGCGCAGGTAAAGAACATGATTATTACTGTTTAAATACTTTTTATTAATACTTTTTTTTTGCATGAAGAGTTGTTGTGTTTTTTTGAGCGCTAAGGGAGCCTTGAATGCCATTTCAACTGGTTTAAAGCACCTGCAATATCATTATTCATAGGTGTGAGAGTGAAAGGGACGCAAACCATGTACGTAAGAATTTCAGAAAACCGAACTACAATTCCTTAAAGTCTGTGATGAAATAACCTTCAAGCTCATTCATTTATTGGCCGCCCTTTTCCCTTTCTCCTCCCCAGGCCAGTGGAATCTGCTTCTCGGTCTACACAGCCGCTTCCTTCTCTGCCCTGCAGCTGTACACGCCCATGCGGGAAGGGCTCACCCAGGCCGGCCTCTACGGCTTCTACGCCTGCGTGTCCCTCGTGGGAATTCCCTTCACTTACTTCTTTATTACTGAAACCTCAGGCCAGCAAGTGGGATAGGGTTGCCGGGTGAGAATAGCACCTTTTCACTTAACTCACGGTAACACACGCGCGAAAACATACTGGCACTCACACACACGTCATATATAATATATATATAATATATATATATAATATAAATATATAATATATATATATAATATATATATATATAATATATATATATATATATATATATATATAATATATTTATAATATATATGTATATATATGTATATATATATATATATATATATATATATATATATATATATATATATATATATATATATATGTGTGTGTGTGTGTGTGTGTGTGTGTGTGTGTGTGTGTGTGTGTGTGTGTATGTGTGTGTGTGTGTGTGTAGATATACACACAAACAAATATATGCATACATACACACATATTGTCATGGTACAATGAGAATATCATTTCATGTCTCGAGTATTTGCTGTTAATGTTTCAATAGGAAGATGAAGAATGTCG
>BOPN01004003.1:77500-82500 GCA_017312705.2 Penaeus japonicus | reverse complement strand
CGGGTTTTTTTTCTCTTCAAATCGGCACAATATTTTCCCTTCATTCAAAACACAAGGTATTTATCTCATATTACGATTCCAGGTATGAAATCGTATTTAAGTAATCATTCCACATTTTCGTAAGTACGATGCATAAATTGGTGGATTTTCCTTATTTTGCTGGGATGTAATCACTGATGTCTTCTTTAACAGAGAATAAAGATGAATGCTCTGAGCTTTATGCGACTGAAAAGCCACTTCAGAGAAAGCACTATGACACAGGATGCACTTGTGCAGGGTAAAAAAACTGAACTCCACCGAAAGAACACAAATTAACAGTATTTCCTTTTCTTTTAAATTTGTCTTCATTGTCCTTAGAACACTTTCTGGTCGCAGTTTTACACTTCAGTCTTTGATGTCCTTGATCACATATCACGTTTTCCAAGATTCTGAACTTAGGAAATGTGGTTCCCCGTTCATGAGACTAGTTGGGTATACTCTCCCCTCGACATGACTAGCTGGACATACTGCTCATCCCGAAGGAATCGGATACAGCAGTTACGAACTTATAACTACTATATACGGTGTGTGTGTGACTGCATTCATGTAAATCTTAGAAAATATTAACAGAAAGGACAGCTTGTCAGCTGCTAGTGACAAAATATCTTACATTTGCTGGGCAGTACAAAATATATATATATATACATTTACGAGACAATATATCTAAAGGCGCTGTCACACTAGCATATTTTCTGTCGTTTTTTCGTCATTTTTTTTTTAAATTGTCAATTTTTGGAGGCGCACTGTCACACTAGCGCTTTACAGCTAGGAGCCATCGGCTCAATCACGTGATACTCGCCTCGCAGTTGTAAACAATGGCCCCGACAAGCGACAGTGCGCAGCGATGCTAAACTTTGCTTTTGCAGATGATGAGAAACAAGAAAATGCAAGAATATAGTCTCAATCAAATATTCCTCTGAAGGGCGTGTGTCCATGCAGGAGAATTGGCGGAGTCCATGGAGCTGGAGGAGAAATGTCGCGCTCGGCGGCTGACGGAAGTAAACAACCAAATCGAGCGCTGAAAACAGATTTTATTTATGGAAATAGATTTTAGATCTGCATATTTATATTTTTAAATTTCATAATATTATAAGAACGATAAATTTTATAAAATATGATTATAATTGATGATAATTCTTGATTTGAGAAGTCTTGGCTAAAAAGAGGACGGAAATGTTTTCACGCAGAAACTAAGAATTATCGTCTGACTAGGAAAAAAACGACAATTCGCTCAAAAATTAACAATTTTTAAGAAAATTGACGGAAAAGGGCTAGTGTGACAGCGCCTTCAGAACGACACTTGGTTTCAGCTTTCACGAGGGAAAGACATACTTGTTTTGGTTACCTTTACCCAAATTATAAAAAAGTCACAATAAAATCTAGATACCAAGTGCCACGACCCAAATACTTAAATTTCCCGATGAAATCAATCGAAAAGGCCGTCTAACTCATCGTTGAATTAAGTGCTTCTCGTTACAGCTACCGTGACAGAGAAGGACAGCCAACAATTACAACCAACAAATCGAAACAGTGACCACTTGATCAAGCTTAATTATATATTTGCACGCATCCCCACATAAAAGACAGAGAGAGAAAAAAGAAATACATTCATACATGATGTGAAATGCTGAATAGGATATTGAAATAACCCTCAATTGTCTTTAAAGAAATTGTCAAGGGTGGAAACGTGGGTGTGTGTGTTCGTGTTTGTTTGTCTGTGTGTGTGTGTGTGTGTGTGTGTGTGTGTGTGTGTGTGTGTGTGTGTGTGTGTGTGTGTGTGTGTGTGTGTGTGTGTGTGTGTGTGTGTGTGTGTGTGTGTGTGTGTGTGCGTGTGCGTGTGCGTGTGCGTGTGCGTGTGCGTGTGCGTGTGTGCGAAGACAAAATAATATCCATATTGTTGTCGATAATTTATAAAACATGAAATGAAAACGCTTCCCTTTTGTCCCGCGCCCTCTACACCACAGCCGACCGCTGCGCGCGCTTCGCTCTTCGTTCGCGCAGCCACTGCAAGCCCCACGTCGATTCCCTGTCGGGGTGGCAGCAGCCGTAGTACAGCATGAGGAACAGCAGGCCGCCCGCCGCCCCCCCGAACATCAAGGCCAAACCGGTCTCCTGAAAGTAGTTGTCCGGCTTGCCGTAACTCCACAGGATTCCGATGATGATGTTTTCGCCGAAGGTGATGACGTAGTACAGGAGAATGCGAAGGATCTGAGGAGGGACGATCCAGACTGTTTATTCGACGATCATGCATGTGAAGATATATAAACATCACACTCTCACACACACACACACACACACACACACACACACACACACACACATACACACACACACACACACACACACACACACACACACACACACACACACACACATACATACATATATATATATATATATATATATATATATATATATATATATATATATATATATATATATATAGTGTTATTATTATCATCAATATATTTACCAATCTCCCTTTTATCCCTTTTTACTCCCATGACCAAAATCACTTTCGCAAAAATTGGGGCACCGAGCAACCTCCCAGCAAGGGGCCTCACCTGGCGTCCTGGCGACGTGGTGACGAACGAGAACAGATAGACGCCCCCGAATGCGATAGAGTTGACGATGGACATCTCCCGCACGTCGAAAAAGATCCACACGGAGTGGATCATCCAGCGCAGCATGATGGGAACCCACAGCAGGCGGAAGTGAACCACCGAGAAGAGGGCGTAGGCCACGACGCGTGAACCTGCGAGGAGAAGTGGGCGGGGGGAGTAAGTGACTTGGAATGATTAGCGGGTGGAGGGGATAACTGCCATGTGGAGCTGGTGGTCATGATAAAAAGGCAAAATGGCAACAGTGAGGCTCATGCTAACAACGACAATAATAGTAGATTTTCGTTTCTTTTCGTTTGAACTCCAAAACGAATTAGATCTCATTCTTTTGACATCTTCAAACTATTGGTAAAATCAAACAGGTTGACTAAATTAATTTTCGTTTATTTCCTTTATCAAATAATTCAATTTCAAAATTTCAAACCCATTCGAAATATCAATTAAACCAAACCAAACCCGTTCCTTCCGAGACCTTTGGCAAGGCCAAATATTTGTCTTCCTTAATTAATCAAAGAAAATGCCTTCGAACTCACTCACCTATGGACAACAACTGCCAGCAGTAGATCGCAACCTCGGCTGGCCACGAAAGCACTCCCTTCTTCTCCCATGGTTGTTTAGGTCTCCTCCCGGCGGCTGCCTCCTCTTCCTCCTCCTGCTGCTGCATCTGCCGGTCCTGCTGCTGGGTGTTAGCCAAGTGCCACGCCAGTTTGTTGCACGACATGTAGTGCACGACGCCCAGGGTCATGGTGCACGCGAGCTTAGCCACGACCGAACCCAGACGAACAAATTCCGGGTCAGGCTTGTTCTCTGTCGGCGAGGAGGGAAACTTTTTAGCGTTAGGTTGACAACGGGCGAGTTTCTGCATGATGAAACGGTGACTAAGAAACCCATTAATATACGGGACGATTCCTCGCGTCAGTGATATCACTGTTTTTGAGGCAATTGTGGTTCCAGGAACAGTCATTATCTCGTTCAGGTTCATATCCTAAATATTAGTCATATAATATGTGCTATTATCTTTTTTATACTTGTAGCTTTACAATAAATGCTATATAAAACTATTTCTAAATGTCATCCTTCATTTTACATTTCGATACGTAAATTTCTGCAAGTTATACAATTTATAACAATGATACGCGTAACTATATAATAGATGATAATTTCTGGCAAATCTTCACATTCAAAAGATGCCATATATCCATCGCCTGTATCAACAATTTTTCAATAGAAAATTACGAGGGCATATATTTCAAATCATAAAATTGACGCTCTTTATCTTTTTTTTCCGGGGAGAGGGGGGAACCCGCTGCCACGCTATTTGGTCCTGCGTCTCTCTCAGCAGATTATATAGTCTTATATATCTCATATATCTTATAATAGGTCTTACATATATCTTCTGATCTCCCCCAGCCTCTCTTGTATATATCTTCTTATCTCCTCCAACCTCTTTCTCCTCCTTTTTTTCCGGTTGCCATTCCGGACAGAATGTCATGGCCAATTCCTCTACATCTTGCAGCATGGTCAGTGAAGGAGAGTTTTCCCTTGTTGATGATTGTTATCAATGTAGCCGCACTTACCTTCTCCAGAACCCACTCGCTACTTCTTCTCACGGTCAAGGAGCTCTGAGGATGCGTCTGTAACACCAGAGTTCGAAAGATTTCATTTTTTTCGTCTGCCTTTATGACTATTCAGCACTCGCACCCGTATGTTGCGACCGGGAATACTAATGTATTCAGAATCTGCATTTTCCTTTTAAACTTTATAGCAAGGTCCTTCCATATATTCGTTAGGCCAATTACAGCACTTTTTGCTATTGCTAATCTTCTAATTCTCTACTGTCATTACAGTCGTTTGAAATCGTAGGGCCGAGGTAGATTGATTCACTGACTGTTCTGATTCTCTTTTCGTTCATTATGAGGTCTTCCATGTCGATTTCCAGACATTTTCAAAACTTAGGTCTTTTGATTGATCAGCAACAGGCCAGACTGCTCACTTGCTCCTTTGACTCTTGTAACAGTCGCAAGTGAGCAGTCAAGTTTATAATAAATACCATAAGCGCCGGCCTTCGCCTCTCTTTGTTTTTAATCTCAGGTCACTCCAGGTTACCGAATAAAGGAAAACGGTTGCCATGCGATGATACCATACAGAATACGAATCTAAATGCTAGTATTGTAAGTCCCGCGTGACGACTCCTTCATGAGGAAAAGTAGACCCCTCCTCCCCTTACCCTTCCTCTCCAAGGACGACTTCACCTCATCCTCAAGGACCAAGTTTCCTTCTCCTTACCCTGAATGTTCGTCCATTGACTGGGCGGCGTCTTGATGAGTTCGGTGAGATTGA
>BOPN01004003.1:55000-65000 GCA_017312705.2 Penaeus japonicus | reverse complement strand
AAATTCTGTGGCTTGTTTCGAATTTATCGTTCCCTTGAGAAAGATTTAGAGATAATGCCTATTTATGTCCAGGATAATTGAAGAGTCCGAGCGAAACGAATGTAGCACACGTGGACCGCCATTTCAAGGGATGATGAGGATAAATAATAATCGCTTCGGAAGAGGCTAAATGGAGCCAGATAGTTTATGACATGAGTTTTTAAACTCCTCCATCTGTTTTTATAATAATAATAATAATAATAAAAATTAAAACTAATATAATTACTTTTACCAATATTGCCATCACATCATCTTTATCATCATGACGATCATCATCATTATCGCTATTATCATTATTATTACAACTACAATCATCATCATCATTATCATCATGATTTCATTAGAATTATCATCGTTAAGATCATTATCGTTATTTGAATCATTATTAATATTTTTAGAATCGTAATTCTGACGGATGACGACACCGAACTTTACTTATTATAGATGACATTTACTACACTCCGTATGAAATGTTAAACTTTATATATTATTTCTTTCCAGTTCACAGTTTAGCTTTATTTAAGTGTTTCGTTGTCATAGGTTTATAGGGAGGGTCTTCCTTTTTTTGTGCCATTGTATCACTTATTCTTAACATAATGTTTTGCATAATTTTCCCCCGCTTTCTTTCTCCTCCATGTCGGTTTTCTCTTTGACTGAAATAACTCGTATGTAGTTTGTTATCTAATCAATTAATTAATCATTTTAGTCTGATCCCTTATCGTTCGTTGGTATTGTCACTTGTTCTTGCGAATTTATTGTTTTACAATTTTGTTGATTATATCGTTATCTTCAATATTTTGACTCATCTGTGGCTTAAGGACGTACGCACGTTCTGTTACCGGTTGTCGATACGCTCTTTACTCATCTAGAAGTTTAATAAATTGGACAATTGGGAATAATTATAATATTACAGTCTACATCAGTGGTTCTCCAACTGGGTGCGTGCCGTGGCGTCTGCGGTGCCAAGGGCAGTACTTAGAGGTGCCTTAAGATTCCAAAGTAGAACAAAAGATTATGGATAGTTTCTGTGTCATAAATTGAAATCAAATTCATTTTAGCTTCCGCGTTACACAGAACTGTTGTACAGAAGTTAATTACATTTTGTATATTATCTGCTTGATTTGCTTGCCTCGCAGAGTTATCACAATATGTATGCACGTTATAGATTTCTCACATACCTCTATTGAGTTTTCTGTTTATCATTTGGACATGTAACCTACGTTTAATCAACTGGTTTCGAGCAGCAATAATTCATCAAACAGACCAAGATGCATTCTGTTTGAAATTTAAATTCGTCTGAGGTAGGCGGAAAAGACGGTTAGAGGAAAGGGTACTGCAGAAAGGTCTAAATAAGTTTAGGGCGATATGGCTGAAATAAATAACTAAAACAATGTATGACTATTATCATGAATATTTTCAGACTCCTAGTTTTATTGATCATATAGTTAGTTACTTGTCGGAAAGAAAGTAGAATGTGAAATGTGATATCAATTATTTTTGTCGTTTTGTGGTGGCCATGAAGTGATGAAGTTAATAATAACATGCTAAATTATGATAACCATAAATAAAATACAGTCATAATGATGATGATAATGATAATAAAGGTGCATAGTTCATTGCGGGAGAAATTATGTAGGAGTAAATGACCTTCCTCGAATAAAGAAAAAAATAAGGGACATCAGGCTCGGTTTCCCTTAGTCGTTTCGGGTTGCTGGGTGTGGCGGCATATTATAGCCCTTTATTATTTCATCTAAAAAATTATAATATTAAAAGTACTCATTAACTTAAGTGGATCACTGAGATGAGTGTCCTTCCGTAAGTATGTAACAAGGATCTAAAAGAAAGAAAAAAGAAAAAAGAAACTTTAACACCCTGAGTTCTTAGCTTTCATATATGGTGAGCATGAGAACAAGGCTTGAAAATCAGAACAAGGTTTTCTTTTCACTGGAAGAATCCACGGTATGCATACGCACAGGTACAAATGTTAAGTAATAAATCCTACAATAAAAATAACAAAAATACTGGATACTGTTTATACGTAAACAAAGTGAAAGATTACTTAATCTCTTTCTCTGCTATATTTTTCATTCAAATTCCTGAAAGTAAAAGAACCTCTGCGAAAGAACACAGACGGTAGAGACAACCTCTTCGTAGGTCCATGAATTATTACGGGCACGAAATTCTCTTTATTTATCTTTTTTCTTTTTTGGTGTCCATGATGGCGGTGTCACAGAAAACGATGATTCGGCTTCTCGACCATAGCCTTTGCTATTATTACCGTCGACGTTATCTTTACCAGCGTAATTTGCCCTTCCCGGCATTTATAACACACTACTATTTCATTTTTTTCTATGAGAAACTACATCTTCTGGTCTGTTATCACGTGATTTCGTTCAACAGTAAGAAATATCCAAACAATATTTGAAATGCTTATAGTCAAATTAATTCTTTAAAAACTAGACAATCTATATATACAAAGTTAATGGTAACGCCGTCCATTGTAATTAACAAAAACAAACAAACAAACAAACAAAAAACTTTAAATATAATGACAATAACTGTAATAATAATATGTACATACAAAAAACAAGGGTTGGTGACGAAAAACCTGAGTCATTGTTTTGTTTTTACGCAATCACTATGGAGACATCCCACTCGTAAGGACCTTGTACCGTACCTAATACTTTGCGCTCTGTAATACCAAATGAACGTTTGATATAACACATGGGTATAAATTCTTCTCCCTCACCCCCACAAACAGAGATAAATAAATAACCCTTGCTACACTAATTTACAAATTGTTTAATACTTAAAGCTATACATATATATGAACACACTTCCAATGCAATAAACTAAAAAGTCAACCTTACCGCTACACACAGATGACAACGCAGTGTTTCGAATCTTTGTAGTGATGTTGACACCCTGTTTTTCTTCCACGGTGGTTGTTTTGATCGTTCTCTTTCTTCCTCGTTACCCGTCTTAATCACTTCACTGCTTGACATTAATTCCCTTCCCTGTCACTTATTTCCCACGGTACTTTTCACAGAACTTTTTCCTCTGGACCCTTTTCACTCTTTAAGTTCTGTTGGACTTGCATTGCTGCAACAGGCGGGCTCACCCTACTCACTTCCTCTCGTCGCTCGCTGCACCACCACGCCGCGCTCTGCACTGGGGGGCCCGGTCATTCTCACCCGGAGGACTCAGGGCACGTCCGTATTATCGTTCAGAGAGCGTGTAAGTAAGGTGTCATACTTGTTTGAGAGTGTCCATGACTTCAGTCGATTCCTCACATGTTGGAGGTGAATGGGTAAACTCTTGACACCGGTTGTTTTTCGGCTGCAGAGCGTATTTCAAGTGTGTTTATTGTATTGCGTGTAGGCCTACACTCACGATTGTTGAAGTATGTCGTCTAATCCACTTACAGGCCCATTTTAGATGTCGAAATTCACAGTTTCTCCACGATATATCGTGTCTATTCTACTTAAGGAGTACACGCCACGATGACACTAATTCCCATGGATACCCACCCAACACGACACACAACTAGTGCCTTTCCCGAGCACGATGAAGGCTTCCTTTGAAGTTCTTTAGACACACGATGATTAACAAGGTTGAAGTTTGAAGGGAAAACGACGAAGGATTCAGAGCGCGAGGAGATCCTTGCTCTTGGGTCGAGTAATTGCACTGCAGGCGAAGTCACCGCAGGGATCGCGGCTTGTCACGTCTGCTCCCGCCAAGCAGTGGCCTGCCGTCTTCGCCAGGGCGCGTTGAGAGCAGGACACCACTCCTACGTCTGCTGTCTGCCTGGGAGGGTGACACAGTGAGGGTGGGGGCAGGGTTGGGTGGCGAGTGAGCGTGGGGAGCGGGACGCCCTAAGATAAACAACCCCAAGATAGCGGGGTTCACTGCGCGCCCCTCTTTCCACAGCGCTTCGCCCGATCTTCATTAATCATTGGACATGCCTCGTTGAGGATATTGTTGTTATCTGGCTCTCAATACTCTCACCACTATGCCTTCTTGGCCCAGCAATCCTTTTGGTGTATATAATAAAACCTTAGGTGTGTACAAAACGGAACACACCTAACCGTGTTCCTAACATGAAAAGTTTTTCCTTGAAGGAACAAAACTATAAAACATAGAGCATCGAAAAAAGCGGACGGATGATGTAGATTTTCAAATGGTCCACTATGATACCCTCGGATCACCAGATAAGATAAGGAGGCTCCTAACAGCGGGCGTGACTGATTAGGGCAGAATGCCTGCCGAGTCGCCTGCCTTGCCCCTCAGTGCCCTTTCCACTGCAACCTGCTCCCCATTCAGAGTACGAGGAGCTAGTGAATGACTGCTCTGTCTGAGGGGGTGAGCGAGTAAAGTGCAACGCTGGTAGCCAGGCACCAGCTGAGAGGAAAGGGAAGAGGAGAGGGTGACTAATGTCATTTTCTCAAATGTCCGCCCTGGCGTTGCCACCCTATTGTTCACATTGCGGGCGGCTGGATGTTAATGCAAAGCCTTGCAAGTATTGTGCACGTTTATAAGACGCACATTTGAAGCATTCTTTGACATTAGATGTATAGTTTAACACGGACGCATTTCATGGTGGAGACCTTTCGTAAATGTGCATGTAGGGAAAAGTCGGGGCATTGTGTGCATTGGTATCATTGCGGATTAAGTGTATTTAACTTTTTCACTGCATACATAAACAAAGGCACAGTTACAGACACACGCACACACACACACAGACAAACAAACTAACACATACACAAACACACACGCAAACACGTACACACACACAAACACACACATACACAAACATAAACACACACACACACACGCACACGCACACGCACACGCACACACATACAGATTCACACATACATTCACACACCAATACACACACACGCGCGCGAGCGCGCGCACCGGAACTTGTATCGTGGGCCAGATCTCCAAATGGAGGAGAACACGGGCAGAATGACGTGTTGTGTTATTATCTTATCATGGCTCCCCCCCACCCCCCACCCCTAGCCTGTCATGATATCATTTGACAAATAAGTAAGTGAAAGGAGGGCGAAGTTGGGGAACTGAATAACTTCAATGGATTAGTAAACTTAATCATATATATATATATATATATATAAACTTTAAATAAGATATTGTATGTAACATTGGATGAAATAAATATTCACATGTAATCTAAACCATATATCAATATGAAAGTATTAAAATAAAGTAGATACATAATAATATACTCTAGTCTAACCCAGAAACCTTATTTTTATTTTACTTGATTTGCTTATCAGTATATCAATTGATATATATATATATATATAACATCATTCTCAATATATGTATTTATAATAGGATTAACTTCTATATAATAATTTGATAATATTGAAACATTTTTGTAACATGCAATACGTATATATATATCTTACTGTTCATCTATAGCAAACAGTTGATAATTTAATCCTGTCAATATATATCGACACATATGCACTGTTTTTAGTAAAGATATCTTTTCATTATCTAGTTTTGCCGAATAAGTTTGGTACATCTTCACTTTTTCCATTAATTCATCACTATGTGATTTCATCTTTATTATAGTGCTTTGAGCAGAATCAAACTTAGCCTTCAAATCTTCATTCATTTTTTTTAGCTCATTTACTTCTTCTTCATTACCAATAACCATGATTCTGTTTACTGGTCTATAGGGCGCAAGATATGGATCTTTAGAGTTTTTGTCTTTAGCTGATTCTTGGGTTGCTGATGTTGTTGTTTCATTTTGAGGATCTTGTTCTTCCGAGCGTTTGAGCTTTTTTTTAGCTGATTCTTGGGTTGGTGATGTTGTTGTTGTTTCATTTTGAGGATCTTGTTCTTCTGATCGTTTGCGCTTTAGGTTGTCTTTAGCTGATTCTTGGGTTGGTGATGTTGTTGTTTCATTTTGAGGATCTTGTTCTTCCGATCGTTTGCGCTTTATGAGGATCTTTGGAAGCTGAGATTTGATTTGTGAATTAATCGACGCATGGCCAGGTATCAGTTTGAGGCTTAGCGAATCGGTAACTAAGGAACCCCTATTACTCCTCTGGTTAAAGGGAGAGGGTGATACTGTTGTTCCGCTTGTAGTCGATACAGAGGCATGAGACATAGGTACGTTTTGCAAGTACGCTGAATTATCGACAGAGTCATTAGAATAATCAAAGTCAGTCATTTCTTACAATATAACGCTTATATCTTATGTACCCTATTTACTAAGGAACTCCTCAGGTTAGGACTCGGAGTATCACCGAAATCCCAGGTACAGTTATTCCTTTTTCTTTTTCTAAGGTCGTATATTAACTTTCCAGCCACACACAATTGCGCACATCAATCTGTTTATGAAAAAAAAAGACAAGTATTATGATTACACCAACATAGTGTTTATATATATTCACATATGTATATATAGATATAAATACACCTATAATCAACTAACCAATAAATCCTCAACTTTTGTCAGAGCAGAAATATAGCCTTGGTAGCAAAGTATAAACTAAATGAAGATGTGATGAATGTTCTTCTTTTAACAGATATATATTTACTCTAACCCCCCCCAGCGCTAGTATGAAAATATCACATGTGTTGTCTTGCAATTTATCAGAATAGTAAAACTATATATCAGTGTTGTTATTATATAACGTATATAATATTTTTTTTTTATTTATTCAGACGGACTTGGAGACTGGTGTATATATATATATATATATATATATATATATATATAATATATAAATATATATATATATATATATAAATATATATATATATATGTTTAGAGAGAGAGAGAGAGAGAGAAATACATAGGTTTATTTATTTATACATATTTATACATCGCTCTTCTACGATGTAAAGACGACAACAGAATACACACGATCGCTAGAGCCTTTGACAAGGAAGTTTGTAACAAAGGGCCCATATTGTTACACATCTGTCTATCTATATCTATATACACATGTGTATGGAGTGCAGATCTGCGAACTAAGAAGTAGAGGTGCTGGGAGAGTAATCTGGCAACGACGGATGTTGGTAGCATATTGGTTTTCCACACTTTCACTAATTTACAGAAAACTCTCAAAGACCTCCGTCTACGATTTCTCCCTAACTTTGCATTCACCTTGGTAGTACAAAGAGCTTGTGAATGGCCATGGGTTATGACATGTTGCACGCTGTTGCATGGCAGGGAGGTGATTTTTTGTATGTATGTGGTTTCACTATGTCTCCTGACGTGTTTGTAAGTCATTAATATGGCGGTCTATTCTGAACTTCCGTCCGAACTGCTAAGTAAACTTCATATCTTTGTTTGTGATTATAGTGTGCAATAACGAAACTATAGACATCAACGAGTGTTTTATTACATTCATTTAAATGAGTTCACTCTCTTAAGAAGTCTCACAGAATCCGCATTGCTGATTAGATTATGTGCGACAGTCAACTGAGAATTACACTGTGTGGCATTTTGGGCATAACCGATACGTGTTGTCGGAAACAGCTGAAGTAAATACATGGTGGATTTGCCTGCCTGGGAAATATGGAGAGTGGTGGACATGTAAATCACAGGATCACAGGATCACCCTCGTGGAGGTTGATACATGTCTGGTATGTGTAACTTCGAGATGTTTGCGGAAGGAAGAGGTGGCTCTCCAATAGCGAAAGTTCCTGGATGCTGAGACCTGAGACTATCTTCAACTATATAACTCTAGCCCTTCACCTCTTGGTACGATGTGCATTTGCCCCAATGAAGAGGAATTGTGGAAAGTTTCTCTTCTTTGATGGCAGTGTTGTGAGAGCCTTAATTCATAGCATGTTCCCTGACTTACTGCTGCTTTATTTCTAGGACATCATGGAAGCTTCTTTCCAGATGATGTAATTAGTTAGAGTAAATATTTCCCACACGCACCTTGAACTTCCCGCCAGCTAGAAAGTCCTGTATGGATGTGGCCAATGTTCCTCAACTCCTCAACTCCATGCTTCCAAGTGGTAAAGGAAACCTTTTTAAAGTCCAAATGCAACGCTAATAGGCACTCAGTGAAGGAGTTGCATAAAACATGTCCATCTTTAAAAGGGCTGTGTGTTTTTTCTACATTTCCTATATCTACGTTGACATAGTTTTATGACTGCTTTCTTTTTCTAAATATGTCAGCCAGTAGTTGACAATTTTCTCCATTAGGTGATATATGTATTTAAAAAGTATGATATTATAGGTTTCCTTATGCTTAAAAAATATTTGTATTTGTGCCCATTTCTCTGATTTTTTAGCACAACTAACAATGGAGTTTTCTCCGTGATCTTGCAGTTTATTGTTAAAGATATGCTCCCTCCATTCGTCATGACAATAGCTTCGATTACTTGGTGTCATGTTAGAGTGCTAGAGAGGAAAATAAGCATAAAATGGCTGAGCAACAGCTGGTTTGGCAGGAACTCTGCACAAAGTTATATTCATACTTGCTGTTATCACCGAAAGCAGTTTTGAATCTCCCTTGTCAGTGAGTGTGATGTGTTTAATTAAACAGATGATGGCTAGCAAGATAACGAATAATTATTTGGAACAAAATGACGTTCATAAAGAAGCTTTCGGAATCTGGACAGGTGCATTTAGATTTTCACTTGTGTATCATCTCTGGTGAGATTGGAGAATCACTTCTATCATTCAACTGTGGCAACGCGATCCTTCATTTAAACATAAAACCTCATGTGATTTCAGAAACTCCTACCTATCAGACTATTTTCAGCTCCCTTCTGGACAACCAGTCCTGTAGTAGGAGGATTCTTGTATAAGATCTTTTTCAATCTCCAAGATTTTAGCTGTTGGAACTCCCCAGATTCTCCCCTGGACCACTCCGGTCGAACTGGATTGGGTCGAACCAAGGAGATTGAGAAATTAAATATCCAGAGTAGGGATCAAGGAGAGATTTCTACAGCACACACCTCTAAGTGTCAACAATCAGATGGTTCGAAATATGCCATGCTTGCAGCAGTCGAGATGACCAAGGATATCGGTAACCAATCCATTATGATGTACTGTGACTCTTGCACCACAATGCAACCTATCAACCGAAACATATACCCAATGGCTAGGGAGGTTTAAGGCTGGCTTGCTGTAGTATCAGCACGTAAAAAAAATACCAAGTGTTGAGTGCTTTATATGCTAGTGCTTATGGGAATGAGGAAAGCTGATTTGAAAACCAGGACTACTGTCGCTCAGCCCTGTATCGCTTGCTTTCATTTCCCACATACTGACATGAAACCCGCCATCTGAATATGTCTTTGCGACGCACGGTGGGAAAAAAATGGAGACACTGCAAGAGATTAAAAAGACTTCGATAAGAAGCCAGGGCCAATCCCAACCGACAAGTGGAATTAGGGTAAGCAAGGCTGAGAATCAGGAATACAAGTCTAACTTATAGGTAGTCGATTGCTATTAGCTGTTGATGCGGGGGATAATATCAACAGATCAATCAATGAACTGCGAAGCCTACATTTATTGTCATTCCTTGCAGTATGTCTGCAGGTGGATCGATGCACTGCCATTGCCACTTATGGAAACTAGATATTCTCTCCTGGCAACGAGTGTGGATATGCGTGGACTTGGTACCACTGCATCAGCAAGTCCATTACTTCAGGATTACATTTTTTATAGGGCTGTGCGGTCATGGATTACCAGATACTCTCCCTAGGACCCTTTGACCGCACAGTAACAATAAGGATAGTAATATTCATAATTATGATACCATTAATAATGATAATATAGGCCTTATCTGCATCGTCAAAGTCTTGAAATCATTTCAGCTTCATGGGCACTGTCGGGCGTATGACAACGAAAGTGTCGTACCGCTTGAACAAAACCAGCCGTCACGCTCACAGAGTGACCCGTGCCTCTGTGGCGCGCCTTTGAAAAACATTTGTTTTTACAATTATTTGCTTCTTC
>BOPN01004003.1:30000-37500 GCA_017312705.2 Penaeus japonicus | reverse complement strand
AAAATTCAGAATGTAATAGATAAATCGAGCATCAGATTGTGCATTTCCTTATTTGATAAAGTGACGCTTTCCCTTTTCAGACGAGCGAGAGTCCACCAGTCCAGCCCACATCATCTCGACCACCTTTGCCTTATGAAGGTGTTTACGTCAGAACGTCCGACCGCCGTGGCCGTGTGTGCATATTAAACTATAAGCAGTTTCCGACAAGAGAAGATTTGCTGAGGAAAGGGTCGGAGCATGATTTTATGAACCTTGAAAAATTGTTTACTGGCCTTCGGTATGAAGTTCAAGGTCATTGGAATCTAGACAAAGGCCAAACTTTGGAAACTCTTACACAGTTTGCTCAACACGAGCAGTTTGGATTTGCAGATAGCGCAATCATTGTCATCATGAGTCATGGAGAGAAAGGACCTGTCTTTAAGACCTCAGATATGCAGGATATATCAGTTTCTAAAATTCTAAATTTATTCTTAGACAAAAATTGCCCTCGCCTGAAAGGAAAGCCGAAGATATTCCTGTTCAACTTTTGCAGAGGAACAGATCGACATGAGCATATGTCAACAGATGCCATTGCAGAGCCACCCCGTGACATGCTGTGTGTTTATTCCACAACCGAATCCTTTGTGTCCTACAGGGATAATGAAGCGGGTTCGCCTTTTATCACAACAATGTGCAAAGCTATTGCTAAGCATGCTACTACTTTGGATTTAGAAGCATTGCTCAGGGAATTTAATGAAATGTATATACCCGATGTAACGCCAGAAATACAAAACTTTAGGTTTCAAAAGAAGTTTTACTTCTGATCAATACTTATAGATGTAGCTTAGTGGAGCACAAATATATCCCATGCATTGCGATTTAGTTGTTCGCAAGATTGATAATCGTTAATAAAACATTCAGATTTGATTTGATGTCAGCCATTATCATTATTGCTTTTATTTCAATAGATAATTATGTACTTTTCACTCCATTTTGAATAAAAGGGTAACAGAGGCAATGGAAAATGGAAATCTCTTGTAAGAAAAGCATACAAAAAATCCTTTCTATCACTTTTTTGAAGTGGTATCGTGTACACACGAGTTGAGATTTTCCGAGTGACGATGTGAAACTTAACTAAACATCATTTTAATGACACAAAATGACCCTAATTCACTTATGTGGTTCATAGTAATTATTTGCCTTAATGGCAGTCATACATTAAGAAATCATGATCAAACCTAGATGAGGGGAAATGAAGGCATCCCTATTGGTGAAAATGTCCCTTTAAGTTATACTATGAATATATGACAGCATAGACCCTAAAATAACTGAAAAGACATGGCAGTATAGCATTTGAACCATTGCTTTAAAATGTTTGTCAGGTTCTTTCTTCACACATTTCCTGTTATTGTACCTTAACAGTGCTCAATGCCAATTCTTATATTATTCTTGTGATTAGCAATATTGCAACAGATATTATCAGTATGTACTACATAATTGATATTGTGTTATTACTATAATGATGATGATTACTGTGTTTTGTACATATATCCTCATATTTTTTGTAATACTTAGTTTTATGTAGCATTATGTGATTATATTTTGACGTGTTTGGATTGCACTAAACATGCTCCATTTATTTTATCTAAACTGCCAGAAATATGGTGCTCGAGTGACATTGCTTATATATATGAACTATAATTTCTCATTTTACATGACCAGCAATAAAGTTTTTCTATTAGAACATTCTGTAAATCTTTCAGAGCACACATATTTCTGACTTTTGCAACACTACTGGTACTAGTTTTATGATTTATTGTTCATAGATATTAGTAATCAGCTATATACCCTCCTTTTTTCTCACATCACTCAAGGTAGCTCTTACAACTTCTCATAACTGGTTTTCACCCCCCCCCCCTTTCTACCATTACAGACTCCCAAGTACATAATTATCATCACTTGTTTCATATGTCATTGTTTAGATATCTTATAAATTCCTCTGGTAATAGGAGCATCAGACATCAGTGCAATTGTGTGTCTTGTAGTTAATAGTTAGATATTAAGTTATATCAAAATAAAAAAAACAGATGTAGTCACAGAAACACCTGTATGCATACTTTCATTAAAAAAATATAAATCAATACCAAACAAGACATTGGATTTTGTTTCTCATGTCACACATTCAATTTTTATCACTCTGCACAAGAAATAAGCTCTTTAAATATATGAATTTGACTAACACCATTACATTTGAATAGCATACTTCAGTACTAATTATTTAAAAAATAAGATATGCTATTTAAAGAAAAGGCCTTAACCCTTTCCCAACGGGGCACACGCTATGTGAAAACCCCTATGCCGGGCAACTGCAATATTGCATTGGAAACGTCACACTGGCATGATGCCCCGGCATTGGGAATTTAGCTGTGTCACATGGGTGTGACGCACTGTCGTCATAGGGTTAAGAAACCAAGTTGAAAGACCAGATATTTGAAAAGAAATTGCAGTTTCCTAAATGCCTGACTTTAGAAGTAACAATGTGCAGGGCTGACAGGGTCATAAAACTGACCACCAAAACATAAATTCATACATTACAAAGAAATCAAATTGAATATTTACCTTGAGACCAAGCCTAAACTTCAAGCAGCAAACTCATTCCCTTTTACCCCTAAGAACACTAGTCACGAAGTAAATTGGTTATTCAAACAGATGTCAAAATTAAAGATTTATTGCGAAAAAGATGGACATAATCATATCTTTTCTTTTTCTCAAAATTTGCCTTCAATAACTACTATATAATTATTTAGTCTGATAATATATTACATTAACTTTTGCTTAAGAAAATGCACATCCTTACTGAATACGTCACTGATATATACATTAAATGTTCTATTTTTCAGAATCACAACTGATCATAAGCAAGTATTGTAATTAATACTGTGAAAATCAATACACTGACTGATTGGCATTTCATACACATTTGTAATTTGTAAAGTACAGATCCATGCAAAAATAATATTGTGTATTTATATAAATTTTGCTTCAGAGAATACCAGAAAAGTTGTAATCCTAAAAGAATAAGTATTTATCATGTATGATAGAGTAATAGTTGTTTGTGCACAACCATTTTTAAACAGATCAAGGTGCCAGTTGGTCATTATGCATCAATCCTAACACGTTTAGAGTTTAGAGTGAAAATATATTTGGTATTTATCTATGTAAGTGTTTGTGAGTGGACAAGTGTCTGTGTGCTCATTTACACATGGGTACAAAACAGTTGTGTGTAAGGAAATATAAATCTAATTTTTTATGCACACTCATCAAAGCCATAGCTGAACTGTGAATTAAATATAGTGTAAATTTATAAATAAAAAAAGAGTATACTTGGCAATAGTTCAAAATATGCTTTATTTCATCCTTTATGATTCCCCAAATGGATTCATATGGGAGTTTGGATCATCTCCAAAAGGATTCTTCTCATCAGGGCTCTTGCGACTTGGAGAATCAGTAGCAAAAGGATTTTTAGACTCGTCATAGTCATCCTCAAATGGGTTAGTGCCCAGCTGTTCTGTCTCAAAGTCGTCACCAAAAGGATTGTTGGCTTCTGCATCTGGCTCTTCGAAAGGATTATCAGCAACCTTCTGGGCATTGCGGGAAATGTGTGTGCTGTTGAGTGCTGTGGATATGCTTTCCACTGGTGATGGTCCCTTGGGGCTTCTCTCCCTGGTTGAAGTTGGGGGTGATGGTGTGATGTGATCGTGGAGAGAAGAACTATACTTGCTGCCAGCTCCTTTCACTGCTCCTCCCATCCTAGAGGAGTCACTTGACCTTATGCGACTCTCGGCCACTGGGACAGTAACACTTGATGTTATCTGTGACCTCACCCGACCTTCTGTTGGACTTGTTAGGACAGCACTGGACTTGTCCTGTCTCACCCTCCCTTCAGAAGATGGTTCACTGGATGTCTGCGCTGCTTTTCTCCCTTCAGCTCTCAACCTACTCTCCGACTCAATCTCTAGAATACCCTGTCCTCTACGTTCTCCCATCCGCAGCCGACCTTCACTCCCAACTCCTAAAAAAGGGAAATTCACTCACAATAAAATCAGACATTCATCAAGGCATTAAACCAAACTAAACAAAAACAAAATTCATTATAAAGGTGCAGCACTGATGTCAACTGCTGTGAATGACTTTTACTTCAAAGCATGAAAACAAAGAAATACTCACCTGTGGGACCCTGGTTGACTTTCTCCAAAGCTCGCAATCTGGACTCTGGCTCTGGGACTGAAAATAAAATATATGTGACCTTTGTAGAACGTTTATTCACTGTTTACTAAAAATGTACGAAACTCTATATTACATGACTCTAAAATGGCACAACATATTATTTAACTACAAAAATTTTTACAAATGTAAAATTATGCTGTGATCTAATGAGAATTTTATTTTTAGGCAACCTGAAATGCCTTTATTACTCCTAATTTATCAGTTCCAACAGAATTTAGTTAGCCCAAAAATTTGCAATTACTGGCTGTCAATAGCACTAGTATTATTAGGCTAGTCTATGCCTAAGCTATGGTAGTTGAACCATACCCAAGACAATTTTATGAGGTATATTCATATTTTTTTTTTTACTATTCACAAAATAACACCACAAATATTTCAAAATTAATAAAGTACAGTACATGTATATGCATGTATGTACTATAATTGATATTATTAATGATATATTCATACAAAGATTGTTGGTGCCAACAAGGGTTGACAGATTGGTGACAAGGTTTCCTGTCAACACCTGCAATGCTCCACTGCCAAATTCAGCAAATTCTTTTTATGATGTGGCATGGTGCCACATTTCAGCTATTTATTTTATTAATTTTATGTATTTCTGGATGCAAAACCGAAATACATATCATTAAGTGTTTTTGGCTGTGGTGTTCAATATTACCACAACCATAATTAGTTATTTCCAATAAATTTACTAAAATTTGGCTGGAAAAAACCCATCTGGTAACCCAAATGGCCACTGCTTGCAGGAGAATGTCCACATTCAAGCCCTAATAGATTTTTAAACATACAGGTTTGGAACAACCAGTAAACAATAATAAAAGAGACAAACAAATTTGTTTTATATCCCAAGCCTATTACCGATGACATAATATAACCAATAATAATATCACACCTCTTTCAAATATTGCACAGAGGATGCATAATATACCTCAAAAGTTATAAAACTGAATCATTAAGTACGTAGAGTAAATTAAGAGTGAGAGTAAATCCAGTACATAAAGCGTAAAAATTAAGCACTTTTACAATTCCTATGGTTTCCTCCAAAAGGCACATTCAAATAACTCACCTACTCCACCTGTATTTTGTTTGGGAAGTTCCGCAGCTCTAACTCTAGCCTCTGAACTTGTGTCTGTCACGTCCTTTTCTACAAAAGCTGATGCTTTTGGAGGTGCAACTTTACTCTGCATGCCTATAAGATTATACCATGCATAGCCGTAACATGAATTAAAAGATTAAAAAAGGAAAGCAAGAGATAAAATTAAAGGATAGACAATAAAGAGTGATAAATGTAAATTATATCTGCAAAGAAGCTCAATGCAAGCAATTCATAATAATGATGATACTCACAGGAATGGATACAATCAAATAATATCTTTAAAGGAAATTCAATTCTAATCATGAAAATAACTCCATTACTCACAAGCTACCAAAAGCTACAGCTGCTAAGGTAAATCAACAGAAATAGAAAATAAGATATATGACCATGCAGCATACTTGAGACAAAATGCAAAGACGAAATTGTTACTTTTTGTGGTGTTGAGTGAGGGATACATGGTGGCCAGGGTGTGGAGATGAGTGAACACCCCTCGACCAAGGTAATCGGCAACCACGGAGAAGGAATCGGTACATCTTTCCAACTGCTCATGAAACTGGTCGTGCTGGCTGCGGTGGGTTTCCTGAGGGTGTTTTGCAGAAAGGATCAATGATGGAAAGCACTTATTATAACTCTGTCATATTAATTGATTTATATAACTTGATTATAATGATAAAGATAGTAAAAATAAAAACAGTAGTATCAGAAATGATTATAACAACTATGATAATGCTAATAATAATGATAATCAACAGAGAAAAATATAAGCTATTTCTTATTTTAAGCCTAGACTTACAAAATACAAACATATATTTCTTTGTAAACTAGTTTCATTTGAAATACGTTTTTCAAAATAGTTTCATATGTAACAAAGTGGGACAACAAACAAAATGAGTTGACAAATATTCTGCATAGATGGTTCCTCCCCCATCCATGTAGATGGAGAGTTTCATATTCCCATATGAGAGAAAAAGATTTAAAGAAAATACAATAAAAGTTTAATGGCAGGATTACACTTGGCTGAATTCAGATACATCATTCTCTAGGAGTTCAGGTGTTTTAGATGCCAACCACATAATATCATCTAGCATTCCACTTTAACTTTATAAATTGTTTATGATAATTCTTAGGCAAAGAAACATTACCTAGTGGCAGTTATATATAACAATGTTAAGAAATGTAACTGCCCTTTGGCAATAACAATAGCATAACCATAATGATATCCCTAACTTGATAACACCTGGGGAGTTTTAGCTCTGCCTAACCTCAGTGGTGGGGTATTTTGAAATGCGTAGGCTTAACACCTCTGGCTATTTGCCCGCTCAAATTACGGCCACTTGCTACGCACATGATCACCCAGCATGTTGGCTATACAAAATACCATGACGTGATATCACATCCTCGGTGGCAAGCGCTGCCTCCACATTGATATCACATCATTCATTGTTAACGGGTTAAAGAAGCAATACAAACAAACCTTCTTTTCTACCATACCTGTGCCTTGATGACTTCTAACATTTTCCTATTTTCAGGCAGACAGACCGGGCAGTCTACATCACTCTCGCTATAACTTTCAAAACAGCTGTGAAGGCAATGAAAACATGAAGCTTTAAGTGAAATGATGTTAAAATTGTAAATGCACATGAAAAAAGAAGAATAATTCTTTGTTATTTTTTGTTGCTTGTTGATATAGGTTTTTATAATATGGTATCCATTATACAACAACAATAATAATAATAATAGTAATAGTAATAGTAATAATAATAATAACAACAACAATAAAATAATAATTATAATAATAATAATCACTACTATTACTATTTACTATTGCTCTATGATTTACAATGATTCCCTAGAATGGCAGTTTCAGCAATACCAACAATCTGCATAAACTGATTCCTTTTCTTCTATTCTATAATGTAAATATGATAAATATGTGAAAACATTATCAAAAATTTGATTCCATTAGTTGAAGATCCATTACCCGCATTAATATAATAAATAACAAGGTATTATGAGTCACAAATGTGATAAGAAACACTCACTGTTGATGGAAGGAATGTCTGCAGAGAAAGTGGACAGATGGCAGTTCAAGCTCATTGTTGCAAATGTTGCATTTAGTAGCAGTAAACTGTGTT
>BOPN01004003.1:0-12500 GCA_017312705.2 Penaeus japonicus | reverse complement strand
ATTCAAAAGTCCATCCTCGAAGTCTGTTTATCATTGCTTTATATACAACGAAAAAGTATGTGGAAGCATGAATCTCTCTTTTTCAGTAACCTCTTCTCTTTTTCTAAAATTATGCATCCGAGAACATCTGCATTATCATCATCAAGTTGATCATGTTGAACCCCCAATCAATATCCTGAATCTGCCCATGTAAACATATATATATATATATATATATATATATATATATATATATATATATATATATACATACACACACACACACACACACACACAAACACACATACATGAAAACAATACAGTGAAGAAAAACACAGGAAAAGACAGGAATATGCTGAAGGCCTCTTCTCTTTACTGCTTCATCATGGTATGAAAAGGCCTTCGGAATGTTGGTGTGGTTTTTGTTTTCCTTCATTGTTGTTTTCAACTTGTTCAGCATGAATCCTTCACATAGATGTACATACACAAATATACAAACATATACACACACACACACAATATATATATATATATATATATATATATATATATATATATATATATATATATATATGTATATATATATATATATATATATATGTGTATATATATATATATATATATATATATATATATTATATATCTATATATATATAGTATATATGTATATATATATCTATATATCTATATATCTATATATATATAGTATATATGTATATATATATATATATATATCTATATATATATCTATATATCCATATATATATATCTATATCTATATCTATATGTATATATATATGTATATATATACATATACATACACACACACATATACATAAATTTAAATATTATATTTGTGTGTTTGTGAATGTTTGACTTACAATATAAATGAGATTAAATGTCCTTTTCAAAATTCACATGCACCAAATAGATGTAATTTTTCTTCTCTTCCTTCTTTACTTCTACTTTCCATAATTTAAAATGAAAATCCATATCTCACAAACAAGGTATTATGATAAAGTACAATCTTTTTGTAATAGTGGTGTTCAATAAGTAAACATGCATAATTATAAAGTACTATCCTTCTGGAACAGTGTGGTGCTGAGATTAGATTTATGGCATTAAGCAGTTTTACTGAGTGAAGGGGAGTAAAAAATACCACTGACACCCAGTAGATTGGCCATAGGAATTCTGGTATTTGATTGATGGCACTCAGCACCACAGCTTGTAATATATCTAAAACTTTTCTTTCATTGTTTTGATGTTAAATTTATTGCTCTTATATATAAGTAAACTATTAAATTGACTTGTTCTAGTCTTGTTAAGCTAATCTATTAATATTCCATACCAACCATATTTCATATAATCAGCATGCCAGTACCATCACTGTAGACCAGACAATGAAAAATGTCCACTGTGCAAAAATTGGAAACAACAAAAACACTTCATGTAATCTTGAATGGAGAAAAATAATCATGGTCTGATACCAAAATATATTTAATTACAATAAAGTTTTTTTTCTTTTTTACAGATTCAGTATATAGAAAGTATATCTATACCTTCGGGTAAAACAGAAAATATATGCTAAGACAATATGCTAGACCTTAAAAATGAAGGTAACTGCATAGTTACATAATAATTCTGAACCTAATCTATTTGCAAAGCTCCTTAAAGTATCAACTGTAATTAACTGAAAAAACCTAGTGGTGCAAATGACAATGACAATATCGACTGATTGCTAGATTCACCACATTTTTAAGACAGTAGCATACTTATGCCTAAGTTCTTATATAATACTTTATATATATTCCAAGTAATGCCAATAAGCAGATAAAGTTCAAGAAAAAAGATAAGTGAAAATATGAAATAAAATGAATTTGTAGGTAAAATGGATGAATTGAAGCTGTACATGCCACAATATCAAGGATTCTATAACAACTAGTAATGAGACAGACATACAAGAATATAAAATCTTTTATATAAGAGGGGAAAAAATCACATAAATACATTTTTTCATACATGATGTTCCACAAAAAGTCCCGTCAAACCCTCAAAGTTTAAACTTGGAGCAGACACCAAAGAGAAAGAATAACTTTCGTCTGGTAAGTAGCATTCCCCTTACATGTTATCAAAAACTAAAGTAAGATTCTATACACTGCGTCAGCATTTAAAAAATAAAACATTTATTCTTTATTTTCAGTATGCAAAGATTCTACAAGTTTTCTGGTCACATTTTCCACTGTGAGTTTGTGCTTCAGGGCTTCCTTCTGCTGCCACTCTAGATGCTCTAGAGACACATGACACACGCGGACCAGGAACTCTGCACCAGATTGCATGCGCTCCTTGCCATTTAACTTGACGTTCTCCAACCTGTAAGGGGATGATGGTTTATTATCATTGTCACAATTATCTGTTTGGATTATCTATTATGTTACTCTATTTATTTATTCATATTACTCATAATATAACAAAGTAAATGAAAGGAAGAATTAAAAGTTAACAAGATGAAACTGAGAAAGACAAGAGAGAGAGAGAGAGAGAGAGAGAGAGAGAGAGAGAGAGAGAGAGAGAGAGAGAGAGAGAGAGAGAGAGAGAGAGAGAGAGAGAGAGAGAAAAAAAAGGGGGGGGGGGGCATAGGAATACAGAGCAAATGAACAAGGGAATATCAGTGAAAATGTACATAAAAATCTCCCATTACAAAAGAACAAGAAAGAAAAACAATGAGAAAAAGGAGAGAAGACTTACTCTTCCTTGTCTTGCTCTAATGCACACTGCCTCTGGTAGAGTGAAACCTTTTGTGACTTCCGTGCCTCCAGTATTTGTTGATGCAATCGATCACTCTCAACTTGCATCTCCTTCTCCTGTTTGTAAAGGGGTATTTTGCATTTGATAATAAATATATGTAAACAATTGCTTATATAATCCTACATGAGTAATGCTTTGCATCATTTGTCTCAGAGTAAAGTTGAAGTCATGGACACAGGTTTTTAGCAGGTAATTCACAGCAGTTTCAGTAAAGAAACTTCTACTATATACATGTCATTAAAACCTGTATATAGCAGATGGCTTCTATTCAACTTCCTATTCTTTATTCCATACAGACCTTTATCATGTCATTGTACATCTGTTTCTGCAAAATGTAAAATGACACCTTACCAAGTACTGTATGAAAATCAAGAATAGCAATGAAGAACAGATTGACAAGACCGTTTTAAAGAACTGTGACATTCTACACCACAGCACTAGTCTTGGGCCTGTGTATGATGTCCCACGTGTGTCACAAGAGCATGCCAAGGCTCAAGTCATACTCTTAGCTTCTTGACACAGGTGATGAAGACCACTATGACATTTCCTGCCCACCTGCCTCTCATACCTTTTACCTCTCATCACAGACAATTTTGCTTCAATATTGCAAGGGATATCGGTCAGATTTTGAAATGCCTTTTCTATATTTACAAAGTATCAATGGCATGTTGAGCTCAGTCTTATTTCTTTTATAACTACTAAAACAAATATGCAGCAACACAAACAGGGAAACAGACACATACAAAAATTCATGTTTTTTTATTATATCTAAAAATATGTCTTGTTTAGAATAAATGCAAAGTAGTGTGTCCAATTATATTACCAAATGAAATAAAGTTAAAAAATTAAATGTTGTCATGTTGCATATCTATTCCAGCCTAGAAGGCCTACATCAAATATCATACAATAAACCAGAATAAAATAAAAAAAAAGATATATGAAATCATACCTCAGCTGTAATTTCATTCTTTGTCATCACGATATCTTCTTCCACTCTTCGTAACTTATTTTCAAGCTTTGTCATCTGGTCCTTTTTTTCAACAAGCATCTCATTAACCTGTAAGAAACATGAATGAGTTCATCCAGTCCTACTGTAATGGGACATAAATATCAGTATATGGATAAGACACCAACTACCCCACATATACTGGAGATAATACTTACCATACTAATTTCCTCCTCCTTTCGGATCATCTGCTTTTGTGCTTCGTACATGGCATATTTTGCGTCCTTCTTCCTACTTCGCAGATCATCAAGCAATGTGGTCTGCCAGTGGTGGATATTCTCAGATACATCAGCTGATGAGATTTCAAATTCCTCGGGAAGGTCCAGCTGACGGACCAGTTTGTTATAGGCGCAGATACTTTCACAAAGGTTTGACTGAGCTTTGCCCAGTTCCATCTCCAGTGACCAAATCTACAAGTAGAGAATATAATGAATAAAAGAATTTAATAAAATCTGGATATTTTGTCATTCATTCAATTTACTGTTCCCTATTATGTGAGGTGCATCTACTGTAAAGAAAGATAGAAAAAAAGAAAGAAAACGACAAAGAAAAAGAAAGAAAGAATAACACACACACAAACTATGGTGGATGATGTGATATTACATCATGGGAATATTTCACTCCCGCCAGGTAATGACCTATCTTGTCATGATCTCTCCCTCAAAACACATGTTTTACATTGTTACATATACATATACTCAAAGGAGTTCCATTTGTATAGACACATTATTTTTCACTTGTGAAAATAGTGTAAACAAATACAAAAACCATCTATTATCACCCGTTAAATTGGGCAGATGAAAAGCCCTCTGAGAGATCTATGAACGCCCCAGCACGAATTGGGTTAATAAAGGCACTGAGAAATGAGGGTTCAGCTTGACTCTGGGATGCTGTTGCTTGAGAACTATCACTGCCATAACCATAAAATGCCAAGCATACATACAGCGCAAAAAACAGAGATCAGCTGCCATTGTTACTGGCTTTAAAAGATAGCTAATGGATGCGCAAGTGGTACAAATAATAAACTTCCATAATAAATGATTCAAAGGACAATATCATTTGTTACAAAAACTAGACATCTTGCATATCACAGGCTAGAATATATATAAATTCTGTATTAAAACATTGAGCACCGAGTTAAATAATCACAAGGAGATATTTCTTTATGGCTCACTCATTTTTGTTTTTTTGTGCCTTCCTTTTCTATCAAAGGCTCATAACTCTAACTTAAACAGTAAAAGACTGTAAGATGTGTAAATATGCAGCAAAAATGAATAGAAAACCAAATAAATAAATACAGACTAAAAAATCCAGGTTAATGCTGCAATCAATGGAATTTATTTTCCTTAATAATTTTACCACATTCTTTTTACACAAACTCTGACAGCTTTTACGAAGAAAAACAATGAAGTAAAGTTAGTAAAAGCAGAAAGAGAATGAGGAGAAAAAAGGAAGTTACATAAGTAAAATAATAAGACATAAAAAAAAAAAAAAAAAATATATATATATATATATACATATATATATATATATACATACGTATATATATATACATACGTATATATATATACATACGTATATATATATACATACGTATATATATATACATACGTATATATATACATACATATATATATATATATATACGTATATATATATATATATATATATACATACGTATATATATATATATATATACATATATATATATATATATATATACGTATATATATATATACATACGTATATATATATATATATATATATATATATATATATACATATATATATATATATATATATATATATATATATATACATATGTATATATATATATATATATATATATATATATATATATATATATATATATATATATATATATATATATATATATATGAGTACACTTTATACCTGAGAATCCTGATCCTTTCCCTGGGCTTGAAGCTGTGATATAATGGTAGCAACTTCATTCGCATGGTTCTTAAACCTTGCCAACTCCCCTACATTCAAAGCCTGCTGATCCTTCAAAGTTTCCAAGCGAGAAACTTCCTCAAAAACCTGTAGATGTATAGGAGTGAAAGTTAAGTCATGTTCCTTGTCCTTGTAAATAATTTTTTTTGTCTAAAACTTTGAGCATATTTCAAATTCTCAACTTTCCTAGACAAAAATGAACTTACATTCAACATAATAGTTAAAGATATCATACTTGTGATAAAATGTAATGAAGAATTAACCAAAAAATTATGGTTTTCAATATATACTTGCTGACACAACATTAACATACTAGTATATGAAAAGAATATCATACCTGCATTCTAACAGCTTTAAGCTCAGCCAATTTTGACTCAATCTGTGAACGATCACCATCCTTTGCAGAAATATGTACTTGCAGCTCTCTGCAGTACTCTGACATTTTCTCACTGTCAGCTACAAGCTATAAAAAAAAGATGTAATCCTACTATAAAGAAGGAACAAAATTACACAAATCATTATTTGCATGCTCTGTTTATGACAGAAAAAGTGGAATACTTTCTTCACTAAAAAGATTCTGAGAATGAATGGACTGGTACCTGAGTGTACTGGTGGTGTAACTGTTGTAGTCTTTCTGGTCCATTGCTCAGGTTATTTACCATGTCTTCAAGCCTTTCATCCTCCTCCTGTATTTGCAGAAGATCCTGAGCTCTCACACCCTGTGCTTGCTCTAATACATGCCTGTATTCCTGCAGATAGTAAAAGCATGTTATGGTCTTTATAAGCATTATATTATTATTTAATATATCAAAAGGAATATTCAAACAAAAAAGAAGATAGCCATGCTTAACTTAAACCTTGATTTATAGAATATCCATACATACACACAAGCAAGTGATAAATTCGAAATTCCAGAGACATACCTCTAACTGAGCCTCACACTTTTCTGTATCGTCGTCACAGTTGGCAAGTTCAACCAGTACAGTAAACCTAGACTTAGCCAGATTGATGTCACTGTCAAAGTCATTTGGAAAGGCAATGGGTACTGGGTTGATGTAGTTAAACATGTTCACTACGTCCACCAACCATGCCAGCATAGCCAGAACAGAGGGCCAAGTGTGGGGAGATCCAACTGTATGTGAGAGAACATATGTGTTAGTACCATATTTACAGGAAAACCTTGTTTCACCCTAACGTCATATGTGCAAAGTTCACTTACATGATTTTGAAAACCAACCATTTCCAGTTTTACAGAAGTAATTATTAAGTTACGACAGGATAATTTTGTACATTTGTTGAATACTCAAATTAGATAAATTTGATTGCCTTACTAAGAAGTGTATTATACTGTCTTCATGAATAAAGCTGGAGTACAAAGCATATATTAACCCCTTCACTACGAGGAACCGTATACTGCGTCATGGCTGAGTTCTGTTGGAATTAAGTTTTCTTTCTTCCGGATACTGGAAGATCTTTCAGAATGGACGTCGTATATGATACTATGGATTACTTGACTTTCATTATTATAATATAACAGTGGGATTGGCTTATACCAGGGGAGGTACCGATGCACCCTGCTAGCAATCATTATTATTTATTTATGGAACATTATGTAAAAATATAAAACTTATTATGATTAGTTTACCATACTAATTCAACCGTTTTCTTTTGTCATCTGAGTGAGGCCTCCCACCAAGGTCACTCTTTCCATCTTCCTCCCAACCCATGTAAATAACTTGTCACATGCACATGGGGGGAAGAGGTTAACTATGCATATTTAGATATATAACACATGATGATTATGTTGAGGTTTTGGCTTAAAACTTTTCATATTCAATAGCGACGTTTAAAATTTGGCGTGCGCCGGCAGCCCAGATGCGGCGTGGGGAGCATCTTCTACTGCCCGTAGTGAAGGGGTTAACCTGATAATGCCAGGATATTTTGAAATGTGTAGGCCTAACACCTTAGGCTATTTGCCTACTGAAGCCATAGCCACCCACTATGCGCATGATCAACCAGTGTGGTGGCCTTACAAAAAGCTATGACAGGATATTGTGTCCTGGTTACAAGTGCTGCCACCACATGATGTGATATGTCATTTGTCATTAACTGAACATGACACTGATGACAAAGACAAATAAATAGAACAAAAAATAGAACAGTAAGGGAAAAAATCAACTAACCTGTAATGAAGGATGATTTTGACATCTGCACTGGATATTTCCAAAGTTTCAATAGCCGAGGAATTTCCTCTTCGAATCTGTTTGGCATATTGTACTGGCCATCAAGATGCCTATATATAAACTGAAAAAGAATATATAAATAAATACTTAAATATAATAAATCCCTTTTAACCCACTCACGCCGGATGACGTGCTGACACGTTTCGTGGTTTTCGCGTCAGACGCCGCCAACGAGATATCTGGCCAAGGCCGGCGCTCGGGGTGAGCGAGCGGGCAGCCCAGGCTCGCGGCCCGTGCGCCCGAGAATCTCGAAGCGTTCAGATGATGCGTTCGAAAACCTCGGTATAGCGACCGTGCAAAGCCGGAATGGCCCCGGCGTGAATGGGTTAAGTGTAATCTTAATGATATCCAAATTATCATCCATTATTAGATTAAGAACAATATCATTACCAGTTACTGAATAAATTGCAATTAAGTTTTCAAACATAAACTTGGTCTCAAGCTCCAAACCACTTACATTGAATATATTTGCAAAATCCTTTGTGGATGGTGTGAGAAGCGTTCTTCGCTGAAGCTGGTGCTCGTAACCCCCACTGACAAGGAAGTCCAGAATTTTGTCCACGCACTGGCTCTTGAAATTGGAGTCTGTGATGGGACGGACCTCCTTCCTTGCTTTCCCTCCCATGCTTGAGTTACGGACTGAATCCATTGACAGTCTGTGGGTTTGAAGGGTGACCATAAGTTCAAAATCAGGATACCTGCCAGTTCTCTCAAAACGTTACCTTGTAAAGATCTAAAAATGCACAACCTGCTAAATATAATTTGAAGTGGATAATTGAAAAAATGATCTGAACTCTGAATTCACATAAAATAAATAAAGCTAAATTAAGTAAAATCATTGATAAAAGAAATATATACATTTTTTAGAAAATATTTTCACAATGCTATCTAGAAAAGCAGGCCCTATAATTACTCCTCCAAATGAAAAAACAGGTTATGGAATGTGTGACATTGGAGTCCTGGCCATCTGAAATGGGTGATTGCCCACTAATGCCCTGGGATTTTTTTTCCTGCAATATTTTAGGGCAATATACAAGATCAATTACAGATACATGTGCAATATATATTATACTGGTAATGAAAATAATAATAATGATAATAATAATTTTAAAAAATGATAATTGACAATAGACTAAAATTGCAGCAAAAATTGCAAACCTGATTTGAGTCTGATAATGAATACAGGCTTCACTGCAGTAATATTCACAGAACACATTCCATATCTCTTTTTGTGGACATTTAAATATTTTCTTGGACAAAGATCAACCTACTGCTACAACTTTCAATATTTCTCTCAGAGACAAATAGGAAATCAAACTATTTTTAATTTTAGCCAATGACATATAACAATGAACATATGAATAATAAAAATCCCTGACACTTGAATATAATAGATTATATATACATAATGTTATATGCCAACTAACTTTAGGAACTTCATCAACAAAATAGTAAACATTATTTGTTAACCCATTCACGCCGGATGACGTGCTGACATGTTTTGTGGTTTTTGCTTCAGACGCCAGTGATGAGATATCTGGGCAAGGCCGGCGCTCGGGGTAAACGAGCGGGCAGCCCAGGCTCGTGGCTTGTGCACCCGAGAGTCTTGAGGTGTTAGGTGTATGCGTTCGAAAACCCTGGCATTATGACCATACAAAGCCTGAATCGCCCTGGCGTGAATGGGTTAAGATTTATAAATCCTAACACAACTTAACCAGGGAAATTTCCCAGATATATCATGATTCAAATATATAATAATCAATTCATTTGATTAATCTCTCTTCTGTGATAACATTCCTAAATTACAAGTACATAGCTATTCTTAGCAAAGGAGGAAAGAATATAATGATTCTGGTGAAACATTAACTCTGTAAATTCTAGAGCATTTCTTCATAACCAATTAAAGTCTGCAATAAACAAGTCAGCAATATTTCCAGTCCCTGTAAATTTGCTGAATAACTTTCATGCTTTACAATGAAATAGTGTACAAGGCAAATGTTCCTGCCAATGTGCAACAGAATTCTATTGCACTACTAACCTGCTGACACTAGGAGCAGGAGCCAATGTATTTGAGGAAATGGCATTGTTCCGAGTGGGGGTAAACCTTCCTGATGCAATGGAGAGTCGGTTGATTCCTTCGGCACTGATGCGCTTACTTCTGCTGGCTAGTCTCTTGGCACTGTCTGGTTGTGAGGCTTTGGGGAGGTATGATTTCCTCGTCTGTTGCCCTGCACTCCGTCTGCAGTATAGAAATGATATTACATGTGTACATCATGAGGTTTATTAAAAAAATTGAAATGTTCTGTTTCATAATCTAGGTCTTTTGAAAGGAGGTATACTCAACCTGCCCTTTAAAATCAAGGTAAAGAAATTGATAATGTCCTTATACATGATACTATCAGTGTTCAGTGCATTCTTGAAATGGATTCAAGAATTATCTTAAAAATATAAGTTAAAATCAAAAGCCAAAGTCAAAAGACAGTCCTAACTTACCTGTTATTAGGCGTATTGTCTGTGTTTCGAGGTTTCAGGGCACCTGGCCGCTGTACACTCCCTGTCCCTAAATTTGATTTTCGCATCATCTTGGCCTGGAAATTTTTAAATGTTTAAAAAACACATATAAAATAATAATTATAATAATAACAAATTTCTCCTTAACCCGTTAACGACGGGTGACTAGATATCACGTCTAGTGGTTTTTGGGCCACACTCCGGGGATGCGTTATTTTGTCCAGCCCGGCGTACAGGAGGAGTCAGCGCACAGCGCTGGCTCGCGGCCAGTGCGGCCAAGAATCCCGACGCGTTAGACTTATGCATTCAAGAGTCCCGGAATTTTGGTCTTTTTAAGCCGGATTGGTCCCGTCGGGAACGGGTTAAAAATGTATTTGAGGTGCAAAATGCAAATGTCTAACCTTGTCAAAACTACTTAAGTCACAATGGGTATTTCAGTAGTTTTACCACCATATCTTTCAGACTGGTGTAATATTTTCCCTGGCTGGCTTGGAAAAAGAAGATGGTTGAAATTCAAATTGGTTTCTTCATATCTGCTCCAGATATGAAGAAAGTTACTTTAACTTTTTCGAAAGTAATGCCATCCACAGCAAATTTCCTGTACTATGTGATCCCCTGCCCCTACAGAGCAGACACACCCCAAGCGTTTGTGGTGCATGGAAATCAATTGCAAAGATATAGAAAAAGCAGTGATAGCCCAAGGTACAATTTTTATCAACAAAACAGTTCATAATGTTGGCTGTGACTTGCCTTTGATCTATTCCAATAGAGATGGTGAATATTGCAAATAGGCTTGACTATTATATAATATAATGATTTTTTTTAGCTTTTGAATGCTTCTTATTCTGTAATTCCCCTGATATCCATCATATACTCCTCAACTATTGGGGCCACCATTATCCTTTTAGTTTCTGATGGGACTAGATGCATAACTCATTCAAAACATATCAACTCATCATAATATATGCTATTCACCTAAAATTCTCAAGCCTCTATTCCAAACTAACTCTTATATCTACCAAAAAATTAACCTTATCCAACTTAGCCGTAGAGTATAAATTCTGTTCAGCGTTTTCTCCTGGCAAGCTTTGGAAATTTAAATGATTGAATGTAAACTAGATCACATAATTTTCAATAAGCATAAATATTTCTTAATAATAATAAAAATAACACAAAAGCAACATTTGTTCACCACTAGCGTCTTCATATATCATATATCCATAGAAGTTTGGATATTCCTTCAGTTGAGCAAACACGGCCTGAGGAAGCTTGGTCTTGTCATTTCGAATTTACACGAAATCTTTTTTCTCTCCCTATTTTGCCATACATAAATACATCCTGTAGATCCTTGGGGTTTTAACGATGTCATAATAATGAAATAAAACTGACTATTCCAGGTAAATACTTACGAAATCGTGCCTGTTTCTAACAATGACACTTAACCAAGATTTGTTTATAATTTTAAACTCGCGTTCGTTACAAGATGAAAAAAATATGTTCTTATGCTTTACCCTTTTATCTTTTTTTGACATGAAAAACAATGCAGTAATATTATTTCATATTTATTTTGGTGTATTCAGATACAGATATCTGTGCAGTATGATAGAAATACAGTTGATTAATTATTCTTGAACGCGATTTCAACTGTCAAATCATACCATTGCCCCTTATAGAAGAAAAAACAAAATTGAGATCTTAAAATGAAGAGAAAATAAAGAGCAGGCTCATTTTTGTTGTTGTAGGTCTTCATCAAAGAAATTCACACAATCACGCGATGCTATACATAGGGGACAAAGGAAGGGAAGAGAAGCTGTGGCCCGTGGATTTGGGGCTTGAGGTGGAATGCGGCTGGGGTATGACGGGCCGAGTTATGGGAAACAGAGAGACTGCGAGGGAAGGGTAAGCGATGGAGAGAGAGAGAGAGAGAGAAAGAGATAGAAATATATATATATATATATATATATATATATATATATCTATAT
>BOPN01004002.1:135000-139569 GCA_017312705.2 Penaeus japonicus | reverse complement strand
ATACATACATATATATATGTATGTATATATATGTATATATACATACATACATATATATGCATATATATATACCTACACACACACACACACATACACACACACACACACACACACACACACACACAAATATCAATACATCAAACATTCACCTAAAACATGTGAACCTGAAGCTGTAACCACCCTGTCATGACCGAAAAAACAAAGAACAATAAAACATAAAACATTAGCTCAAGCTAAAGCGTATAAATACTAAACATGAAACGCAAAACATTAAGCTTCGATTATGTAGCTTCTGTTGATAAGAAAGAATGATCTACTTCTCTGTGCGAAAACATTTTTTTTTTTTTTTTTAAGCCGAATTGATGTTAATATTGCGACATAGATGTGAATCATGGTATCTGAGCCTTGTTGATTCCGGGGAGTATATGCACTATCCACTATGATTTGTTTTATCAATATTTTTACAACACCCATGTCCCTGTTTGTTCTTTTTTCTAAGTAAATACGTAGGTTCGTTTTTTTTTTCATCTATATTCCAAGTCTAAAGTTACAATATATATCCGTGTGGCTGACCTAGCAATGGTTTGTTCTTTCTCCTTCTGTTTGTCTGTTTACAGAAGGCACGTGTATATCAGTGTTGTGTAATTGAGAATCATATACATAGCCTACACATTGTAGTGTTTTTCATTAATATAACATTCTTTTTATCTCATATGATATTAGTAATTTACTTATATCTTATGACATGTAAGTTCAAATGTATAAATCCCCTACAGTCTCTACCGAGGTTTAGTTATTACGAAGTAAATTTCTAGATTTCTTCAACCTAACCTATTTACCCCATTCCTTGATTTTTTTTGTTTTGAATTAACTTTTATTACTGTTATTAACGTTTTTAATGCTATGGCACTACTACTACCACGGATGATGATAAAAAGTTGATACAAAGAACAATACAGCAATAGATTTTTTTTTCCGCCGAAAATTCAAGATGTGGTTTAGACAGATAAGATCACGTAGGCCTACTAATTGACTCCTGATTGGCTAAGCCCTTATGGAGCCATCGGCGTGTGAGATAGTTATGCTAATGATGAGGGTAATAATAATAATGATGATGATATTTTTTATAATAATAGTATTAGTAATTGTGATAATAATAACGATAATGATTACAATCATAGTAATAGAAATAACCATGATAATTATAATGATAATGATAATAGTAATGACAATAATGATAATGATGATAACAATGACGGTAATGCTAATAATGATAGTAGCAACAACAATGACAGCAATAATGATTATAACAATTCAAATAATAATTTTAATATAATAGACACTAAACATAATGGGCGGGCATGCAACAGGCATCAATTAAATCAACATATATTGACTCACATGCACTGACTCACACATTTTGACTCACAAGTCATCTACAAGAATCGACTACCTACCCAAGACATATTCATCAATTATCATAAATTTTATTCTGCTCGAGTTTGCTTCTGAAGCACAAAACTGCTCAAAAATCCTACTTTTTTTATTACTGTCTCTTCACGCCGTTGATACTGACACCTTGTCATTCTTAAGATGACATGAAGTTATCTTAAGAAATTATCATATAATTCACATACTAAACGCAGACCAGACAAGAGGTAATGGGAGCCCCGTCATGCACACGAACGGATGCTGTGACAAATGCTATGCCAACTTTGCGATTTCTGATCATGCGCGCGCGGTTGTCATAGCGAAAGGTATAATAGTCATCCTGAAACTTTTTTTTTTTTTTTTTTTTTTTAGCCCTGCAAATAATTTCTTCCGGTGGATTGTTGGAACGCCGGAATAAACCAAGATGGGATGGCTGTTCTTCCCGTGGTGTGTGGCCCACCCTCTGCGCTCCTGCGTTCCTGCGTTCCGGCCCAGAATGTCAGGCAGACAGACAGACAGACAGACAGACAGATAGACAGACAGACAGACAGACAGACAGACAGACAGACAGACAGACAGACAGACAGACAGACAGACAGACAGACAGACAGACAGACAGACAGACAGACAGACAGACAGACAGACAGACAGACAGACAGACAGACAGACAGACAGAGAGACAGACAGACAGAAAGACAGACAAACAAACAGACAGACAGACAGATAGATAGAAAGACAAACAGAAGAGTGTGATCGCCGCGCAGACCTCAGTGGTCTTGGACGAACTGGCACATATGACCTGTAACTAAATTCTCAGGACTTCCTCAGGACGAGTGGGCTGTAGAAATCGTTGATACCTTCAGATAGTATCGACCCTACGCCCTGTCCTTAGGGAAGACAGGTGTTCCAGTGACGGTCCCCCCCCCCCCGCCTCCCAGCACATGTAGACGTCTTAAACACACCAGATGGCGCTCTCAGTGTGTTACTCTCCTTTAATTAATGGTCTTAGGAACGGAAAGAGATGTGCATATGTTGTAGGTCTGACCTATGGATACACGTGTAATGCAACAAGTGTGAGAGTGCTTGTAGACTATTTGAGCCGTGTATTCGCTGTATTCGACGGAGCTGTAATCACCAATCCACCTTGTCACCCACGTCGTTGTATGAATACAGACCCACTTTACTCGTGTTCTCTCCTGTCGGTATATCTTTACAAAATGGATTTACGGCAGTTTCCTCCATTGCGTTTCCACATTCGCAACCATAGAATATTCCCCAAATGCCGCCTAGCTTCCTCATCTTTTTGTAAAACATTATTGTGAAATCATAAGGTCCCTTCCCTACATCATGGACGAGACTGACTAACTTCGGAGAAAGGGAACCAATGAATATGACTTTTGACACTAGTACTGCGCACGCAACAACGAAACTAAATCGGGAGCCGTTATGAGTTTCTTTCTCAAGGTATTAACGAGCTGTAGTCCAGCATCATTTGCGGGTGAGGCGGAATGCACCGTTAAAGCCTAAGTGCAACATCTACCGAGGCAATTAGCAGGCTTTTCGGTAATACCATCAAAATCACCACTGCATCTGCAACAAGAATAGCGAATCCAATACGAGACAGACAGTAAGCCGCCCACAAACAACCCTGACAGCGTCCTAAACTGCAATCCGTGTAACAGATGTGACAAAGCATACTATGGCGAAACAGGACGAGGTTTCAGCAACCAAAATCAACCAACATCGAACTGGCGTCCGTCACCACAGGACTTCCAGCGCCATGGATGAAGCGTGGCATTTGCAGAGCTGGAAGCGAGCCAGAGCAATCCGTGGGGGATTATATCAAATGAATAGGAAAATAATGGGAGGTGAATATAGATACCGCTTCGGGCAGATTCAAATTATCCAAGGTCGCGACAACGTCTGTTATGCAGATAACGAGATGCAGGTCACGGGTCTCAGGTGGCGGTCAGCTCTTTATTAGCATAGATATATTTTTTGTTGATTTCATTAAATATGTTATCCTGATGAGGAGATGATAGAACCTCGTTGATTATATTTCTTGCATTGTGAAGATATTCTGTCTCATTTATACCTTTATCTGCATTTGTCGCAAAGACCTTTGTTCCTCTTCCCCATCGCCATCATCATCATCACCACCACCACAACCACCATCATCATCACCATCATCATCATCCTTCTCCTCCTCCTCCTCCTCCTCCTCATCATCATCATCGCCATCTCATCATCATCACCATCTCATCATCATCATCATCATCATCATCATCATCATCATCGCCATCTCATCATCATCATCATCATCGCCATCTCATCATCATCACCATCACCACCATCACTTCAGCACCACACCTAAGCAGTATAAATCAAATGAAATCAACTTAGAATAACATATAAAGTCAGAACAGATAACATTGATAACGTGCATGAGTCAAGTTATTAAGATAAAAACGTAACCTAGATTTTGATATCAAATAAACGCAAATATCAGAATTAATAAAACAAACAAACAAACAAAAAATAAAAAACAAGAGGGATTATACGAATCTATTTTTTTTGTAAATTTTATCATCATAGTGTCGTTGATGTAAATAAGTTTTTATATTGATATTTCTTTAATTCATATTTCATATCTTTACTGGGATTCATTTTGTCACACACAAACACACACTAGCGCATGCACACACACACACACACACACAAACACACACACATACACACAAACACATACACAGGATATTTCTATTTCATCCTAAATTTAATTCTCTCTCTCTACGTATTTTTCATTTTTCCTTTCCTTTGTATATTTCCACCTTGTTCTTTATCGTCTTGAAAAGGAGGACGGTTTTAGCCAATATGAAACACACTGGATTAAAAAGGCTGGAATCAGGATTTTACATATGCAATGCATTTTCGTAATTTACATTTTAAATCTTCCTCTCGCAGATTAATGTTACCAGATTATTTTGAAATCGGAGAGTTTCCATCACCCGATCGCCAAAGCAGAAAAAAAGGTGATGTTTATGAAATTAAAAATAGATTTTTATTTGTCAGAGGCATCAGCACGTTAACAGAAACACATGAAAGATGCGCGCGCGCACACACACACACACACACACA
>BOPN01004002.1:122500-130000 GCA_017312705.2 Penaeus japonicus | reverse complement strand
CATAGACTGAAAATTGATATAGACAACATAGACTGAAAGTTAATACAGACAACATAGACTGAAAATTGATACAGACAACATAGACTGAAAGTTAATACAGGCAACATAGACTGAAAGTTGATACAGACAACATAGACTGAAAGTTAATACAGGCAACATAGACTGAAAGTTGATACAGACAACATAGACTGAAAGTTAATACAGACAGCATAGACTAAAAGTTAATACAGACAACATAGACTGAAAGTTAATACAGACAACATAGACTGAAAGTTGATACAGACAACATAGACTGAAAGTTAATACAGACAGCATAGACCAAAAGTTAGCTACAGACAAATATAGACTGAAAGTTAATACAGACAACATAGACTGAAAATTGATACAGACAACATAGACTGAAAGTTAATACAGACAACATAGACTGAAAATTGATACAGACAACATAGACTGAAAGTTAATACAGGCAACATAGACTGAAAGTTGATACAGACAACATAGACTGAAAGTTAATACAGGCAACATAGACTGAAAGTTGATACAGACAACATAGACTGAAAGTTAATACAGACAGCATAGACTAAAAGTTAATACAGACAACATAGACTGAAAGTTAATACAGACAACATAGACTGAAAGTTGATACAGACAACATAGACTGAAAGTTAATACAGACAGCATAGACTAAAAGTTAATACAGACAACATAGACTGAAAGTTAATACAGACAGCATAGACTAAAAGTTAATACAGACAACATAGACTGAAAGTTAATGCAGGCAACATAGACTGAAAGTTAATACAGACAACATAGACGAAAAGTTAATACAGACAACATAGACTGAAAGTTAATGCAGGCAACATAGACTGAAAGTTGATACAGACAACATAGACTGAAAATTGATACAGACAACATAGACTGAAAGTTAATACAGACAACATAGACTGAAAATTGATACAGACAACATAGACTGAAAATTGATACAGACAACATAGACTGAAAGTTAATACAGACAACATAGACTGAAAATTGATACAGGCAACATAGACTGAAAGTTAATACAGACAACATAGACTGAAAATTGATACAGGCAACATAGACTGAAAGTTAATACAGACAACATAGACTGAAAATTGATACAGACAACATAGACTGAAAATTGATACAGACAACATAGACTGAAAATTGATACAGACAACATAGACTGAAAGTTAATACAGGCAACATAGACTGAAAGTTGATACAGACAACATAGACTGAAAGTTAATACAGACAGCATAGACTGAGAGTTAATACAGACAACATAGACTGAAAGTTGATACAGGCAACATAGACTGAAAGTTAATACAGACAACATAGACTGAAAATTAATACAGACAACAAAGACTGAGAGTTAATAGAGGCAACATAGACTGAGAGTTAATAGAGGCAACATAGACTGAGAGTTAATAGAGGCAACATAGACTGAGAGTTAATAGAGGCGACATAGACTGAGAGTTAATAGAGGCAACATAGATTGAAAATTAATAGAGGCAACATAGACTGAGAGTTAATACAGGCGACATAGACTGAGAGTTAATAGAGGCAACATAGACTGAGAGTTAATAGAGGCAACATAGACTGAGAGTTAATAGAGGCAACATAGACTGAGAGTTAATAGAGGCAACATAGACTGAGAGTTAATACAGACAACAAAGACTAAAAGTTAATAGAGGCAACATAGACTGAGAGTTAATACAGACAACATAGACTGAAAGTTAATACAGACAACATAGACTGAAAGTTAATACAGACAACAAAGACTGAGAGTTAATAGAGGCAACATAGACTGAAAGTTAATAGAGGCAACATAGACTGAGAGTTAATAGAGGCAACATAGACTGAAAGTTAATACAGACAACATAGACTGAAAGTTAATACAGACAGCATAGACTGAGAGTTAATACAGACAACAAAGACTGAGAGTTAATAGAGGCAACATAGACTGAGAGTTAATAGAGGCAACATAGACTGAAAGTTAATACAGACAACATAGACTGAAAGTTAATACAGACAACAAAGACTGAGAGTTAATACAGGCGACATAGACTGAGAGTTAATAGAGGCAACATAGACTGAGAGTTAATAGAGGCAACATAGACTGAGAGTTAATAGAGGCAACATAGACTGAGAGTTAATAGAGGCAACATAGACTGAGAGTTAATACAGGCAACATAGACTGAAAGTTAATACAGACAACATAGACTGAAAGTTAATACAGACAACATAGACTGAAAGTTGATACAGACAACATAGACTGAAAGTTAATACAGACAACATAGACTGAAAATTGATACAGACAACATAGACTGAAAGTTAATACAGGCAACATAGACTGAAAGTTGATACAGACAACATAGACTGAAAGTTAATACAGGCAACATAGACTGAGAGTTAATACAGACAACATAGACTGAAAGTTAATACAGACAACATAGACTGAAAGTTAATACAGACAACAAAGACTGAGAGTTAATAGAGGCAACATAGACTGAGAGTTAATAGAGGCAACATAGACTGAGAGTTAATAGAGGCAACATAGACTGAAAGTTAATACAGGCAACATAGACTGAAAGTTAATACAGGCAAGACGCTTGTGTTGTGGTGATGTTTGATTCTGCCACACAGTGTTCTCGCTTTAATACCCGTAGTGTATACGCATCACTCACATGGTGATGATAGTGGTGATGATGGTGAAGGTGGGAATGATGGTGGTGATGATGATGAAGGTGGGGATGATGGTGGTGATGATGGTGGTGATGATGGTGAAGGTGGGGATGGTGATTGTGGTGGTAGTGATAATTGTAGTGATGGTAGAGATTATTATAGTAATAATAATAATGAAAATGATATTGATAACAATGATGATGATGATGATAACAATGAAAATGATGATAAGTCTGCTGTTGTGGGTGATCCCAACAATCAATATAATAGCACCTGTTATCATCATCATCATCATCATCATCATCATCATCATCACTAGAAAGTTATGTCATTAGGCTGACCGAGGTGCGGCATCCCAAATGAACCGTCTAAAAGTCTGGAACAATCGAAAAACAAAAAGTATATTTTATAATGAGAAATACACACTAAACAGTAGCAGCAACAACATCAATAAAAAAAGTAACGGAGAAAAGAAGAAAGGAAAAGAGGATAAAAAACAACAGAAAGAGAGGAAGAAAAGAAAGAGAAAGAACGAACGAACATCAATAAAAAAACAACAACGAAGAAAAGAAGAATGAAAGAGAGGAAAAAACAAAAAAAGAAAAAGAGAAAGAACGAAAGAAAGAAAAGGAAAAAGAAAACTGCACCAATTATGCTGATCATTTAGATGCCAAAGGCCGCGCCTCGTTATCTCAAAGTACTTTGTAATTGCTTAATCCAAAGTACAATTAAAGTCATTTCCCTTATACGTTAAATCCCCTTTTTAAATACCGCGTCCATTCATGACGCAATTATACAGGGCGCAAATGAAGGAGAAAGGAAAGATGGAGACGGAGAGGAAGAGAAAACGTAGAAGAAATGAAGAGGAATAGAAAGTGAAAAGAAGGAAGGAAGAGGGAGAGGACATGTACAGAAGGAAGGAAGAGGAATGAAAAGTGAAAAGAAGAAAGGAAGAAGGAGAGAAAATGTTTAGGAAGAAGGAAGAGGGAGAGAAAATGTTAAGGAGGAAGGAAGAGGGACAGAAAGTGAAATGAAGGAAGGAAGAGGGAGAGAAAATGTTAAGGAAGAAGGGAGAGGGAGAGAAAGTGAAAAGAAGGAAGGAAGAGGGAGAGAAAATGTAAAGACGGAAGGAAGAGGGAGAGAAAGTGAAAAGAAGGAAGGAAGAGGGAAAGAAAATGTAAAGACGGAAGGAAGAGGGAGAGAAAGTGAAAAACGAGAAGAGAAGAGGAAGAGGAAATGTAAAGAAGGAAGGAAGGCGAAGAGAAAATGTAGACAAGAAAAAGAACAGGAAGAGGAAATGAAGAGAATGAAGGAAAGGAAAGATAAAAATTAGGGAAGGAAGGAAGAAGTAATTACAAACGTTGATTAGCAAAGTTTGAAAGCGAAATAAGGAATAAAGGAGGAAATGTAAATAGGGAAGGAAATTAGATGAAATTTGGTGATGTAATAACTCGGGATTAGAGAGGAGAGATAATGATGATAATTATGATAATGATACTGGTGATAATGATGATAATTATGATAATGATGATAATTATCATATTGCTATTGGTGATAGTTTGATTATTATGATAATGATAATGATAATAAAGATGCTAACGATAATGATGATAATGATAATGATCACAATGATCATAGTGATAATGATGATTATGATAATGATGATGGTGATACTGATGATTATGATCATAATAATGATAATGATGATAATGTGTAATGATAATAATGATAATGATAATAATGATAGTGATGATAGTAGCAACAGATGATAATAATGATAATATTTGTAAGAATGATAATGATAATTAGAATGATGATAGAGACGGTGATGATGATAATGATAATAGTGATGATATTTCAATGATGAAAATTATAACAATGATGATAATAAAACAAATAATAAGAATAACAAAGATAACAACAAATGTAATAACAATGATAAAGATAATGATGATGACTATTAATATTGATATTTCATTACTATACAACTACTAAAAATAACACTATTAATGGTAATAATGATGATGATGATAACAATAATGATAACACCAACAACAAACAACACAGATGATGATGATGATGACAACGGTGATAGTGACGATGATGATAATACTACTATTACTACCACTAATAATAGTGATGATAGTAACAACGAAACTGATAATGATAATGGGAACGATAATGATGATGGTGATGATAATAATAATAATGATAATGATGATAATAATGATGATAATGGTGATAACAACAACAACAGCAATAACAATAATAATGATGATAATGATACTAATAATAATGATACTACTACTACTACTACTAATAATAATAGTGACAAGGATAATAGAATAAATAACATCTGTTAATGATAGAATATATGAAAAAATAACATTGATAATAATAACATTAATGATAACAATAGCAATGATATTGATAACACCAACAGCACCAACTAATGCTACCAATATCACTCTTAATAAACCATTAACAAACCATAAAAAAAAAATTCTTGGCCTTCACACACTATCGTTCAAGAGCATATAATAACAATTCCAAATTTCCACATTATGCAGATGAACAAACTATCATAAGAGAGGTGTGCATGATACCGACTTTGTTATGCAAATGACTTGATAACCAAAAAAATGATATCAGTAACTTACCTTATTTATAGCAAAAAGATAACGCCCAAATTCCTATAAATTATTTACTGTGATCGAACACTGCATCTCGCGCTATCTGTCCGAATGCCTCGATGATGGCTTTATTACGTATTTTACGATCACTTGTCTCGTTTAAAGTCATTAAAAACGGTTTTATAACGGCCGTTCCTCACACCAGAAAGCGCATTGGCTGGCACACTCGATCGATCTGCTTTCCACTATCTGGTTTTTCATTTTATTGTTATTTATATTTTTTTTCGTTGATTTTATCTATTATATGATATATTATCTGTGATAGGGGTGAATATTGTAGTTTTTTTAATCATTTTTTGATAATGTTTAGTTTTGATAATGTTATCGTTAGTACTTATCATTATTGTTATCATTTTTGTTATCCTCTTTTTATCATCATTATCGTCATCATTATTTTTATCATCATAATTATCACTGTTGCTTTTATTTCAATGTATATATATATATATATATATATATATATATATATATATGTATATATACATATATACATATACACACGACATAGGCATGTATGTATATCTTTGACAAATAAATAACGTTTTGCTGAAGGCAAGACTGATCAACAGATTAAGCTATCTGGAATTTGAGAAAAAAAAAAAAAAATCGTAATCCAGCTTCATATATGGAAATAAAATCAATCTATATATGCATATATCTATCTAGTTATCCATCTATATATATATATATATATATATATATATATATATATATATATATATATATTGTTACGACTCATATATCCATGCAGTATATCTATATTCATATGTATGCACATCTATACGCCTTGAATGTCAGTGAACTTTATTTTCACGAAGCTTTTTTTTGTCGGATTACGGATTTCTAAAGCCGGATCATGGATTTTTTTTTTTCTTTTTTTAAAGGACAGAGAGAGTAATCTGCAGATCAGCCTGTGTTTTACCAAGACTATTTATATAAGAATCAATAATGTCTCTATACTTTGTTTTCTTTTCTTTATGTCATTTTAATTTATATATTTATATCTTTCTTTAAACTTTTTATCTTTATGGAACACTCACGCTTTTTACAATGTTTTAAAGAAAATATCTATTTGGATTAGGAATTAATAATTCTAAAAGGATTATTACACGTGATGAAAATATTCCATTCCGCTTTACGTTTTTTCTTAATTTTCCCCTACCTATTTCTCCATTTACTTTTTAAAAATTAATCCTTTATTTCTTTTCATTCAAACATAGTAGTAAAAGAAGAAGAAAGGTACACGTTATCTAATCCAATTCAAAAGAGAGAAACAAACAAAAACAGAATAACTTAATAAAACAAGAAGAAACAACAGAATAAAAAGAAAGGAAACAGAACACAAAAGGAAAAAAAGAACAGTAAAAAAACATCAGATTGAAAAAAGTTCTTTTGACATCGAATGGATTTTTTCTCCCCTCGATTCAATTTTATTTTTATTTTTTCTTTGTCTGTTTTTGTTTCCCTCGTAGTTGTCGTTTAAATATATATATATATATATATATATATATATATAAGAAAGTATGTATGTGTCTACTTAATTATATATATATATATATGTATGTATATAAATATATATATATATATATATATATATATATATATGTATATATATATATATATATATATATATATATATATGTATATATATATAGTAATAGTATGTTATTATTGTTGTTATTTTCACCATCTTCATCATCATTATAATAATGATTACAAAAACAAAGGTGATGATAATGATAATAGTAATAATAATGTTAATAATGATAATGATAACATTGATAGATATTATAATACTCGTGATAATGATAATGATGATGGAGACAATAATAATAGTAATAATAATGATAACAACAATAATAATACTAAGGATGATAACAGTAATAATTATGATGATAATGATGATGATAACAATACCAATGACAATAATAGTAACAGTGGTGATGATAATGATAATAAGTATAATGATAATAATAACAATATTTATGATAATAATGCAAATTGCTGATATCATAGTATATTATCTATTGCAAATTTCAGCACATCTGACGGGAAAATGTTGTAATCGGATTTGTGATGTATGCTATGCAACCTCCACTTA
>BOPN01004002.1:72500-75000 GCA_017312705.2 Penaeus japonicus | reverse complement strand
AGAAAACTGAAATAAAAGAAACTTTCTTATTAAACTATACAGTGTTTCTTATGGTATATAGTTGCCTTGGAACACAGTATGCTGATTATATTTGGATTATGTATCCCGGTTGGACTGGGAAACGAATAAAGTAAACACAAGTATATAAAAAATGCAAGAACATATCACGCGTGCAATGAATGGAGAACTAAAAAAAAAAAAAACACTGATATACATCGGTTTCTGATATCAACAAATCCCTTTGTAAGAAGCTTTATGAAAGTTTAAAATTTTACTTTCCGATAAACTATTGATAAATTATATATGAACAGAACTAAGTGAACTGCATATTGCTAATTATGATATTCTGGTAAAATGTACTGAATTCTGGCGAAATAACCCAATAGACTGAATCTCTCGGCCTGTGTGCACCGGGAAAGGACCGGAGGGAGTTCACCTCTTGTGTACATCAGTGTGGTGTTGCGCGAACGACGTCTAATCAGGTGCAAAGTAGATTAACACAATATGTGCACCATTTTTATATAAAAGGAAGAGGGGAAATAGAAGAAAGAAGAAAAAAGAAAAATAAGGGGAAGTAGGAAAGCATTTTTTTTTTTTTGTTTCATTTATAAAATATCTTTATTGTGGTGTATTACGAGAATCCTTATATATTAAGATATGTGAATATCATGGAAATCTGTTGTGATATTTGAGAAGTATAGATGTTATCATTATGTCCATTATTAATATCATGCTGTATTTCTTTTCGTATTATATGTCTTCAAATCATTATGGCGATTCGGTTATTTTTATCATATATACGTGTATATATACCCTCATTTATTGGTTTCTTGTCGTTGCTATAATTCTTAATACAATTATTTTGATTTGCTGTAGACTTTCATACCAATCTTACTACTTCCAAGAAGTTTGGAATTTGCAATAACATATCGCAAAACGTCTGGCTTCTCGGCAAAAATTTTCCGGATAATATCGCGTTTTATAACTCCTTCACTTTCCCAAAACATATTCGCTTTGCGAACTCGGAATTCGAAAAGCGCATTATGACCGTTAACATAACGGCCAAACTGCAAATTCCCAAATGAAAGCTCCATTGAGTGGGAACAGGTGCGCCATAACAATTTCGTACATCGACCAAATTTGGCGCACGGTCACTATTAGAAATACAGGTTAGGAAATACATTGAATGGACGGAGATATGCTCCAACGTGTGTGTGTGTTCTGATACCAATGCATTTCATTACTATGAGCAGCTGTATAATATAAATTGTTTTTTAATAGAACGGTACTTGGTCCACATAATCCTTTTATAGCGGGATCAGGTTTGTAATTAAAACGCATTTTGTTCTTTACGGGAATTCAGTAGGTCAAATTACCCCATTCTTTGTAGTAATCAAGCTCTACATTTTATAAATGTGAGTATGTTGAAGGGGTACCTTGCAGAATTGCAGTAATGATATTAATCGGTATATGATACGAATGTCTACAGCAGAAATTGCATAGAAATAGGAAAAGGTAACATATAGCTATATTGCTAAAGAACTGGTGTTCAGTATAAGTTTGATTTCATTCTATTTCATTTCCTTCGGATGTAGATTTTCTTACTATACTTATGATGATAATTATGATGATAGTGATAATAGCAATAACGATAACAATATTGATAATATTAGCGATAATGGAGATAATAATAATGGTAGTAATGATGATATTGGTAATAATAATGATGATGATAAAATTTATCATAGTTGTAATAATGATACATACTGGCAATAATGATAATGATAATAATATTGAGATTGATATTACAGTATTGTATTCACTATCAACATGATTCTATTGTTATTTTTATTGTTATCATTATTAACATTACTGTAATTATCGTTATTATTATAATCGTTATCATCATTATCGTTATTATTATAATCGTTATCATCATTATCGTTATTATCTTATCATTATCATTATCATTATTATTACTATCATCCTTATTATTGTCATTACTGTTATTATGATTATGATTATTATTACAGTTATCACCATTATAAGTATCACTTTTATCACTATCACGGTTATTATCATTATCATCATTATCATTAGTATCACATTTACAGCTTACAAACTAACTGGAAAATATATGCTTCAACACTTACACATATCTCCATCAACACATGAAACGCTTTTTCATAGCCCGAAAAAAACAACAACAACAAAAAAACGTTTGTTCATAATGCTAGTTATATAATCGGATGGAATGCTGCATTTAACAAGGTTTTATAACAAGCGAGAGAAAAGTGACGACGTATTTTTTCTTTCTCTCAAACACACATACATACACGCGCACACACATTCACACTTACACTTACATAAACACTCACAACACACATACTTACACAAACACTTACATACACACGCACACACACACACACACACATACTCATACAAACACTTACACACACTTACACAAACATACACGCATATACAAACAAACAAACAAACA